>JAODGC010017324.1:0-19984 GCA_027574925.1 Ecitoglossa quadriceps | reverse complement strand
AACCAGTAATTGCATTGAGTTTGAGGTTAGGTCAAACAAGAACGCAATGTGGATGATTGCTCAATGGCTAGACATGGGTTTGAAGAATGCATTTGTTGCCAGACTGGTTCAAACTATAGAAAGTATCTTACACACTTCAGCCATTGATAACATACTAGTTAGATAATAGTATAATTCGTTATGGATTTGTTCTGTTATTTAATTTTCTTTGGGCAAATAAAGTCCCATTTACGGATGTAGGTATTTTAAAGATTTCTTTCTGAATGTGTTTATTGCGATTGTTTATGCGAATGTGTTTATTCGCAGGTATACGATTAACCATCCAATTTTGTTGTATTTACTATCTCACCAATCACTCTTAGATAACATCGAGATAATAACAACAGTTTAGCAATTATTCTAACCAATGTTAACAAGTTATCGTTTTGTTACAGAATCCCACGTTGGGTTGGGCTACGTGGATTTTAGAGGGTCTATAACACCCAAAATCGTTTATTTTCTTCTACTACATTCTCATTTTGTGGATATCATGGCAAAATCAGAGACTCCCCATCTTGATGGAGGTATGTAAATTATAACCAACAATCTTATTTGCTATAAATGTGGTTTTAACTCGATGAATATTTCTGTAATTTCTTCTGACTCAATTGGTTCGTTTTACCTTGGGGCACGTATGCACCAACAAACAAAGATCAAACAAACTTCAAGAAAACAATGTAACATATACTCTGATTGCTTTAAAAATGCCTGAGTTGTGTGCATATAGATTTATATCAGCTGTTTGTTCAAGTTGTCTTGCGGTTTGCGGTTTTTATCAATCTCAGGCATCTCAGGCATAACAAGAAATCGAAAAGGGGTCTATAGTACTGGACTAGTTTGAAAGCAAAATTTTAGTTACTCAGTATTACCAGGAACAGATAAGAGTAACAGATATATTTTGTGAGTATTACTAAATTAGACCAGGGTTTCGCTTTCTTTTATCTCAAACAAAAAGCTAGTTTCTAGAGAAATAAAAACAGAAAGTAGAAAGGCGTTTTAAATTGTTATTAGTCTATATTTTACTTAAAGTAATTTGAGATACTGAATGAGAAAATCAGGTTGAATACAAAGCACGTCCCTGAAAGTTGCTACCAATTTATTATCCATCTCTGTATTTTTTTCTATAACCAATTTGGTTTTGGAAGCATGCGCATATGTTACTAACTACAAGTCATGTCATTGTCATGAGTAATAATTACACATCGATTTCTCTTTCGTCGATAATAGAGTTAGATCCATGTTGTCCATGCAGACATGTAGAGCGTGACATATGTCCACATATTTCAATTCAATCGATATTCCAAGCCTATTGAACAGTGCTGTTGTAGTTCGTAGTTATTGTCTGTCTTCTTGTCACGAACTACATAATAACAACAATAATGCTTGTAGCTCTTATTGTATTTTTGTACACAAGAATGGTGTTTCATAAATCACAAGACATGACAGTGAAGTGACACATGAAGCAACGATAAGAAATAAGCAGAATTCATAAGTAAACAGTTGATGTACTTCTTAATCTACTGCTTTTAAGTTTCCAAGTGATATTCACTTGTGTTTAATTAATTTTGAAGATATACCGAGATATACAATACCGAGATTGTGCGGTAAATTCAAACGCGCGCATGTGCAGCTTCGCCAACTTCTATAGCTAGAAGTGTGACCAGAGGATAAGCATAATGCAAAACTGATTATCTCGAGGCAATAATTCATTTTAATGGCTCAAGTTGAAATACTTGTTATTATAATTAGTATTACGATAATAATAGTTCGAAAGTAAGATAAAAAATACTTACTCAAATAATGGTATTCCCAAAATATTTTTAGAATTTATTTAACTAAATATTTGTCACCAATTGTTAACATTTATAGTTGAGATATTGTTATGGCATCAAGATTAAGTTAATTAAGATTATGTTGATTCACTCCTTATTCTCATTGATGCTTAATGTAGTCTACACATTAATCATCTCTCTTGTCATTTAAGATGGAACATTTGACGGGATTAAAAAAAATGTTCTGTCTAACTTGCTTCAGAATATTTTTGGTTTGATTATACAGCTTTATTAAGACTTATACACTTTCCCTTGTTGGAAATCTTTTGGAACATTCAGGCAACATGATTGCATTAAGAAAATTACAAGATATAAAAATGAATGTAACTCTTGAAAGTAAGTTATTTATTTATCAAAGTATATTTTAGTCAAGTCTAAGTTTTGTTGTTAGACTGAACTACTCAGGCCAATTTTAATGAGTGTAAGCGCAATCCTCATTGCAAGTAGTAATTATCAAGCACGCTCAATTAAGTTTTATCTGCCACAGACGCTGATGACGCTACTTCCCTGTTTAGTACACAGTATGCAATCTGGATAGCCACGAGAGGAGAACAACTTTTCTAGTAGGATTAACTAGGATTGGTAGTAATGGAGAAGCAACTAGGCATCTGGCATCTACTTAGTCGACATTCGCGTCGCGCGTTGTGAGCTCTTGAATATTATGAAAGAAAATATACAAGGACGCAGCAGGTTTGACTTTATACAAAGCCTGCGATAAATGTGAAGTGAGATGAGGACTAGCTAGTGTACTTGGCGGGTGTTGAAAATGTTTATTTGTATAAAACAGCTGATAGCGTGGGTGGCTACGTAGTGGGATAACGCTGTTAGTATCAACTAGTACTCAGTACGGAGTGAGCAGAGTAGAGTGAGTCTTGTGTTACAAACGAAACAGTCATGACGTGCCTGGAAACTTGTTGCATGCTGGATACACATCGCAAAGCGCTCAAACGCCGTAAGTCGACAAATATTTCTATTGAAACTCAAAAATTGCATTTTAGCGAGGACTTTCATCTGGCAATTAAGAAAATCCTGCTGAACAGATGGTAGTTAATAGTTTGACCTGATTTTCAAATACTTCCTTAATTATTCTCTACGGTTACAAGCAGCTACTTGTTAGAAATGTTAATTCTCATTGAAAAATAATTGATAAACAAAGGTTAAGGTCACTTTCCATAGCAGCGATCCATGCATTTCAGTGTACTGTAGCGCTTTTCCATCGGTAAATCAATTCGAAAAACTATCCAAACAACACTGGAACTAGTCCCACTTTAAAATAAAAAGTGCTGTTTCTTATCTTACAGGTAAACCGATCGAGTATGATCCGGACTTTAAAGGACCTATGAAAAACCGTTCCTGTACGGACGTATTATGTGCCTTGCTCTTTATTGTTTTTATTGCATGTTGGATTGTTTTAGCTGGATTTGGTAGGTGCTTACAATTGAACTCCCTTACAAATTTTCACGATGCACTTTAATTTGTAGCTTATAAAAAGGGAGATACGGAATTGCTCCTCATCCCACGTGATTCGTCAGGGTCACGATGTGGATTTGACCCACACGTCAAAGACAAACCCTATTTATTCTTCTTCGACATTAGCAAATGTTTTGGGCCTAATGTCCCCTTCACTGGATGCAATACGCCGCAGATCTGCGTTTCCAAATGCCCAACGGAGACATTTATCTGGGACAAAGACCAGGATTACAGAAAGGTGATTTGTGTGGATGGATATAAAGCGGATTCCAGGTCCCAAGCACAAAGTCTGATTGATGGCAAGAACTGTACGCGATGGTATATGAAGAGTGAACAAGGTACGCCATTCACCCCCCACCACATTTCTACTGCTTGGGCATTTTAACCCTCGTGGGTGGTAATAAATTTTGTGTAACTATGAACCTATGTATCCCTACATCTTTATAGTTCTAAAAAGATGTGTCCCTATCGTGGGCGAACACTGGCCCGCGTTTGCCACCAACCACGCTCGCAGCATTTACGCAGTGCGGAATCAGGAAGCCCAGGAAGACATCGGGACTGTGATCAAGAGGCATCTTCAAGCAGCAGGGTCCATTTTAAATCTTGTTGTGCATAACGCCATTGGGCTGTTCACGGACAGTGCTAACGCGCATCAGGTATAATCCTTCAATACACACGCCGGGCCACATCACCAATCACCTCCCATGTCACCACACATCCACACTTGAAACCGATGAACATACATGGCTGACACTCGTCTCAACTTGACCACATTTCTCCACTAACCGATTAATTTGCAAACACTGTGTCTTCCACATAGAGGTGTTCCCTGCATGAACGTTTCCTCAGTGACTTTCAGGCCTTGATCTGTAGCAGTAGTGGATGCAAAATGTGACTCCTGTGGAAAATGTCGATGATGTTTGTGAATTGTGACATTCAACTCGACTCTGTTATCACTGCTTTGCGAAAACTTTGCCTACGATGAAGTTCTAGTCGCGTTCTCTTCTGATGCGTGTTTTGTGTCGCCTCTGTTCGCAGTTGCCAAGAGGTGCATTCCGGCGCCCTCACAGTCAGACATCCAAACGGTCGCAGAGACTTTCGCCCTAGTCGGCGAGCAGATGAGCGAGAAAAATCTTAAGAAGTCGATCAAAAAAATCGCGCTTATCGAGCGGGGGGAACAGGTACTCAAAATTTGTTGTTGTCGCTGTGTTTGGCTAAAGTGTTCGTAATTAGCGTCAATTATTTCGTTCAACTTTGCTGTATTTTCAAATTAGTTGGTGCGCTTGTGTTTCGTTTAATTGGTTTTCATGTTAGGATCTACACTAATACCATTCTAAGAGAATCTAACAACACTAATAATTTGTTAATAACTTCATTAACTGCTCAGTTTTCGTCTGGTTATTGTATCCATTAGTCCAAATGTTGGTGTAAGCGTTGATTACCAGCTCACAATGCACACTACGCACGTAGGTAATTAAAAATATCGCATAAAAAGCAATAACATAGCCTATTGCACATTGAAATTCCACTGCACTGTAGTTCAAAAGCAAAGTTACTATGTTCAGCTTTGAGAAATCCCCAGATAATCAGCTGTTCTAAAATCTTTTCTTTACATTTAGATCGGAAATGACTTTGTGCAGGACCTCCGTACAGCTTGGCCTGAATTATTAGGCTTCCTCGTGCTCAGCATCTTCACGTGCATGGTATACATCTTTGTGATGCGATGGATTGCGAAACTCATGGTTTGGATAACAATATTTGGAATTATTGCTCTTCTGGCATTAAGTGAGTCACATAATTTCAGCTTTAAAGTAATCTACACTCTCCAATTAAATATGGTTAATTTACGTATAGGTACCTACGTAACAGCCAAGAATTACGAGTACTACAAAAAGCATCCCTACGACCATGAAAACGCCAAAAACGTATTCCAAAAATATGTTAAAACCAAAGAATTCTGGTTGACTCTCCTTGTAATCTCTGCCGTTATCCTCGCATTACTGTTGTTCATCTTGATTTTCATCCGAAAACAGTTGATTTTAGCGATTGCTTTGATCAAAGAAGGCAGCAAGTCAGTTTTCACAACAAGAAACGTTTCACTTACTGATCTCAATTTGCAATTGTTTCTTACAGAGCTGTTAGTGCCGTTACTTCAGCACTTTTCTTCCCAATAATCCCGTGGTTAGTGCAAATGGCAATTTTTGCTTTTGCTATCAGTGTTGCCCTTTACGTCTCAACAGTGGGGACGCCATCTTATCAAATACGAAATATGAGAGGTGATACTTGCAAGTGTTGGGACAAAGCGGTACAGTATGATGTAAGTTTTCTATCGGTTCCTTTTCTGTTGCTTAAACATTACGTTATTTTAGGATGGTGTTGAATGTACGATCGATATCTTTAAACAATTCTGCACTGGATGTCAAACTGCTACCTGCAAATTCATTGGAGTAGCCAATACGAACGCGGTGAAATGGATGCAAGTCTTTAACGTGTTTGCTTTCTTCTGGGGAGTGTCATTTGTTACAGCTTTCGGCGAAATGGTCCTCGCGGCGACTTTTGCCAAGTGGTATTGGACGTTCGAGAAAAAAGATGTGCCATTCTTTGCACTTACAGCCGCTGTTTATAGAACATTAAGGTACACACTTTCTAACTGAAGAATTATTTGATTTTGGCACATGTTTTTTTTATAGATATCACATTGGAACGTTGGCCTTTGGTTCATTGATCATCGCCATTTGTCGGATGATCCGCGCAATGCTAGAATACCTGGATGCCAAACTGAAGCATTACGAGAATCCAATCACCAAGGCGATTTTATGCTGTTGCAAGTGTTTCTTCTGGTGCCTAGAAACATTCCTTAAGTTTATCAACAAGAATGCGTACATTATGTGCGCTATTCACGGAAAGAACTTCTGCACAAGTGCTAAAGACGCATGCAGTCTTCTTATTAGGAATATTATCAGAGTTGCAGTCTTGGACAAAGTAAATTGGCGTCCTGGAGCCTTAAGAAATAAATTCTGGATGATATTAACTTCAACTCATTGTAGGTAACCGATTTCCTCTTCTTCCTGAGTAAAATGTTAGTCTCAATTGGAGTTGCATCGAGTGTTTACTCCTATCTGGAGTTTGTCAGCCAGAAGAATCTTCATTATCCAATTGGACCAACGATTATCATCTTCATCTGCACTTATTTGATTGCGTGCATGTTCTTTAGTGTATACACAATGGCAGTGGATACACTCTTCATGTGTTTCCGTAGGTTTTCCCAAATTTAAGTTTAGTTTATGAGTTGCAATTGTCGTTTTTTGTTTCAGTTGAAGACTGCGAGCGTAACGATGGTTCGGAACAACGTAGATATTATATGTCGACAAATCTCCGCAAAATATTTAACAAGAAAAACAAGTAAACCATTTTCAGAAAATGGAACGGTGCCAAAAAAGATTCAAATTATATTAGTAAAGCATGAAATAATGTAAAGTGTCGTGCAGGCACATCCAAGATGCATTCAATTGATGTCTATGCATTTTTACAAACTTTGATGGGTTTTATATTAATGTTTTTATATTTGTCGACTCACCGACTTTCCACATGTCGCTTATTCGATGAATGATGTGATACGTACTAGCCACATTACCACTTAACTCGTTATTAAGATTCATATATTTGAGATGATATTTACTCAGCTGCCGTTCGCGCAAATTCACCAACTGTTCAGCTGATCTATTTATTGCAAGTATATTCCTAAGCTAGTGTTGGTATAAGATTATGACCATAAGGCGTGCGTGCGACTTACTTTAGAAGGTTTCCAATCGTGGATGGTGTGCAGGTGACGTCGTAGCGTGTCACCTTTAATTTCGTGAGAAACGGTGCGATGCGCGGCGTACAACTAAACGCAAACAAATTAAGAGTGTTATCATTCCTTGTCCTCGATTCACATATTTCTTTTTTGATAAGCGCAGCGTACGGATCTGTAGTTGGTTCATATTTTGTGTAAATAAATACTAGACACGTTGTTTTCGTTCGGGATTTAATATACGTGATTATGTGACACAGATGGATCTAATTTCATAAACATAAATCTGTATTCTACTTTAATGCTACTTTTGTTTATTGAAGGATATTAAATTTTGAAATGGTTTTGTTCTTTAAATAATGTGCAATTGCAAAATAAAGTATGTGCAAATAAAAAGATGGGTTCATCTTATTTAACTTTGCTAAATAAAATGAAACAGAGCTTTAGAAGAAGCAAGCTTTTAAAATTTCAAATATTTTTAGATATTTGACAGGCACGTGTATTTTTCTGGCATATTTTTAACCTCAGACTCAAGAAGAATTCCAGCAATTTTAAGGTGTCCTCTTCAAAACCCCAATAATAATCAGCAATGGAGATGGGTTTTATTCACACAAAAGCATCAATAAATCGGAAAAATGCTGAATTGCAATTTAAAGCAACTGCTTTTCAGGCCTATAAACCTAAACAAAAGACAAAAGTTGAAGCAGAAGATAATGCAGACTCAGTTGAAGATAAACCTCAGCAAAATTTGAAATTGCCTTTTTCAAAATTCAAAAAAGGGCCAGAACTTAATATGAAGCTTGCAAAACGGGAAATAATAAAGTTTGGAATGTCTGGTTTTGATGCAGCTACACAAGAAGAAGCCAAAGTTCAATTGGCAATTAAATTAGGTAACCTATTAATTTGTATATTGAAGTTCATTTTAGATTATCTTGTAATTCTAGGTGCAAAACCAAAAAAGAACAAAAACATTAATTATAAGCATCTACTTGAAACTAAGAAGAGGGAAAAGCTGAAGAAACAAGAAGAGGATAAATTCCAACAGCTTGGAAAGAATAATGCAGGTTGATCTACTGCAAAGGGAAAAACATTTGACAAGAAAAGGAAGTTAAAGAGTGATATTCTGGATATATACGGTTCTGTTAAGCATAAAGATTTACAAAGTGTAAAAGAGCATAAACACTCTGGAAAAATTAAACGAAAATCTTAACTAAATAAAGTAAATAGAAATAAAAATTGTTTCTTACATGTGGTGGGCGATTTAAGGCGAAAGCGCGCCATTTTCAATTGTTATCGAAGTTGAACGGAATTACACGAAGGGCGATGAAAATTTAAAGAAAGCTCTAGTTCATGTAGCAGGTCCTTGTAAAGTCCCAATATTGTTGAATTAATTTCCTTCTTTAATTATTCATCTTAAATGTGATTTAGTCATTAGAAGTGTTGTAGATACTTTCTAAAGTTATATAATTGTTGCGAAAGTACGCAACCAAACCATCGTTTTGACACTTTAAGTGTGGGTTTACTGGTGTTTGGGCGCCATTAATTAAAGAAGCGAGGTGGAAGTCTGTGTTTATTACGAATTCTGCAAAGTCTGTGCACATAAACGTGTATTTAATGAACACAAATCAGTGATAGTTCCCTTCATAATCCCAGTTTCATTCGTGGCTAGGCTGTAATTAACAGGTAACAAAAGACAACTCACACCTTAAGAAAATAACCCCAATCTGACGCATGCCCGCCTTATTATTAGTATTTATATTTGATTGCAATACAAGCACTTCCTATTACTGTCTCTTGCAAGTTTTCCGTAAATTAATTTTAGGTGCCCATAGGGCGATGATGCCCATTAATGGGACACAGTCTGGACATAACTCCAGTCAAATGTCCAACAATGCAGCAACCTCCAACAATCTGGCTTCAACAGGCAATAAATCTAGCAGCTTAGTGAGTGTTCACCATGATATTACTGCAAAATTTCTAATTAACAATACCATGTGATTTCTGTTTTTTTAGAAATCCAATTATACACTTAAATTTACCTTGGCTGGCCATACAAAAGCAGTATCTTCAGTAAAGTTTAGTCCAAATGGAGAATGGTTGGCTAGTTCATGTAAGTTAGATGAAAAATATTTAAACCAGGTCTAATGAGAGTTTATATTGTGTAGCGGCAGATAAGCTGATCAAAATATGGGGAGCATATGATGGTAAATTTGAGAAAACAATATCAGGTCACAAACTTGGAATTAGTGATGTGGCTTGGTCAAGTGATAGCAGATTATTAGGTGTGTAAAACATTAATACATTTTATTAATTAATTTTTATGTTAATAATCAATGTATAATTTATGTGAAGTATCTGCAAGTGATGACAAAACATTAAAAATCTGGGAATTAAGTTCAGCAAAATGTTTAAAAACATTGAAAGGACACAGTAACTATGTCTTCTGCTGTAACTTCAACCCACAATCAAATCTGATTGTGTCTGGGTCATTTGACGAATCGGTTCGGATTTGGGACGTGCGAACCGGAAAATGTTTAAAGACGTTACCAGCACATTCGGATCCAGTCAGTGCGGTGCATTTTAATAGAGATGGGTCATTGATTGTTAGTAGTAGTTATGATGGGCTTTGGTGAGTTTCTGCAAACAACTTGTTTCTTATATGAACATTGCAATTATACCAATTTTTTAGTCGAATTTGGGATACTGCTTCTGGGCAGTGTCTAAAAACCCTTATTGATGATGATAACCCACCTGTATCCTTTGTGAAGTTCTCACCAAATGGCAAATATATTCTTGCTGCAACCTTGGATAACACTTTAAAGCTGTGGGACTACTCTAAGGGCAAGTGTCTCAAGACTTATTCAGGGCACAAGAACGAAAAGTACTGCATCTTTGCCAATTTTTCGGTGACAGGTGGCAAGTGGATTGTAAGTGGGTCGGAAGACAACATGGTGTATATTTGGAATCTGCAGACAAAGGAAATTGTTCAAAAGTTACAAGGTCACACAGGTAATTACGCATTCTTGGTTTTCATTCACACCAATCTGCATCACATTTGTTTTATTCAATGAATATTGTGTTTCTTTTGTTCAGATGTTGTGCTGTGTACGACGTGCCATCCTACTGAGAATATAATCGCATCAGCCGCGCTAGAAAACGACAAAACCATAAAACTGTGGAAGAGTGAAACATAAACTCAACGTTTTGTCTCTTAACAAGACATCTTTTTGTTTACTATAATAATAGAGCAAAACTAATGTGTACGTTTGATAAGATTGATCCAGGAGTCCCATTTTTTACCCACAACAAACACATTTTCCAAAAATTGATCGTCAACCTTTTTATGGTGACAGTTCCGACAAATGCGTAGATGTTTGTGACGCTTTAAAAATATATGGTTTTCTAGTAGTTTACTGTGTTTTTTGCCTCTAATCTATCTACAATTTTCTTAACATTTGCGTGTAATTGAGATGACTGATCCTTCCAAGCGCAAAATGAAGATGCCTTCGTGGCATTTGCCCTATTTGGAGAAGCACAACATTTACAAGTTGTTCTACGAAATTGCCAGAGAATTGGTGATTCAACAACCTGATGATCATGTGTTTTTCATTAAGTATTTATTGACGAATGCTGTGAAGAACATTCACATTCCGCATGTTATTATTTTGGGATCTCCAAGAATCAATTTGGTTGAAGTGGCGAAGCTGATTAGTGAACGCACGGAAATGTTTTTATTGACAGAACTGATGATTCAAGATTTATTGAAGTACACCGATAGATCAATGGTATCTGCAGATGAGATTATTTTAGCGGTTCAGAACTTGATTGAGACTAATTTTGAGAAAATCGCCCATCATGGGTGGATGATAGTTGGTGAGCTTTTGGGTTTGATGGGTTCATCTAGCAATACTTGCATCCCCTGCGGCCAGTTAAATTAGCATATTTACAATTCTAGATTGCATTCAAACAAAGGAAGAAGCTCAAAGATTGCTTGATGTTGGTATTCTCCCAACGCACGTGCTTTATTTAATCTCCCCGTACAACCCTAATTTAACGGATCTTTTATACTGCGATGTCACTGAAGATTGGCCAACGTTCCGCCGTAACATGTATGGCATTGTCGAAGTGTACAAAGAAAAGCTAATCGAAGTTTACTTAGACGATAATGAAATTGATACATTGGTCGAGAAGTGTATTGAACTCATATACATCGAGCACGTTGAGAAAGGTCCCAAGCAACCACGAATCATCCTTTTGGGCCCGCGTGGATGTGGCAGGAAGACCCAAGGAAAACTCCTCGCGGAAAAACTAAATATTATCCACAGTAAATTAACTTTAATCGATTTAATTTTTCATACAAAAATAAGACGGGATTGCGGCCATCTAAACATATGTGTCCCCAGTTGACTTCGAGTATTTACTGTGTCAAGAGTGGGTTGCCAAGTCCGATCTAGGCGAGCAGCTGCGCTCCTGTGGGGACAAAGCATGCTTCAATTCTGTCCTTTGCACACGCGTCCTAAACAAACGTCTGCTGTCCCTGGAATGCCTTCAGTGTGGGTGGGTTTTAACTGGTTTTCCATTTACCGAGGAGGATTTTAAGCACATAGATTGCCTAGAGACACCGCCAAATCGCGTCATTTTTCTGGAATGCGATCTTAATGTTTGTTTGGAAAGGTTAACGAAGCGTCAAATTAATGTAGTTACTGGAAGCGTCGTGAAGTTGGAAGGAATTGATCTTGACGTTTTGACTGAAAAGCGGCTCAAGTATCATCCGAAGGACACGGTGGATCTAATTAATGCTGAGGTATTTGAAAATCGATTAAGTAAGATGATTAGAATATAGTTGTTTCAAATCGCGGCCAAACTTTGGTAGAGTTTACCAGATGCCAAGATAAAATTAATAACTTCTGCATATTTTTTAGTTGCAATATTATTGCACCCAATATGGTGCACTGCGGAAATATTGTGGTAATACAGCAGCCGCCATCAACGCCGACCAGCCAGAGCGCTGGGTACACGAAAATATCCTCGCGACGGTCATGCGGGATTTGTTGATCAGCTCCCCACGCAACCCTTTTGCATCCTTTGAGCCCACAGCGGCCGAGATTGCTGTTGCTATGCCGTACAAGTTTTTCTCTCACGACTAATCAAACTAGGGATGAATTGAACAGCAATCCCCCGTATTTACGCACGGTGACATTACCCCAATGTACAAATTGTGTATGTTGGCAATGTTGGTGCAATACTATTTACAGCTGGGGTTGTAATCAAGGGAATTAATCCATTATTAATTGGTTGGCATGGTTGGAATTTAACTATATGTTTTTGCTGGAGGTGGGACTGTTACATTGAGTACCTGAAAACTGATTTAACAGTCGTCTTGCTAAAAATTGTCAGACAAAAATTACGTCTTAATAAATTAAATTGTTCTTGAGACTAGTAATAAGGGAATGTGTGAGTGGGAAATTCAAATTTGCGCATACGCAGTATGGTACCTCGTCGGGCTCACGCATCGTTGGAGTTACCAGGTGCGAACCCTCTAAAACAGGCGTTTTTCATGCACTAAACATTGGAAGTTAGCTTTGTTGTACATTCCTTCTGGAGACAAAGTAAACTACCATTTCTCTTGTGATGATTTTAAGCTATTTCTTGTCAATTTCTGTCACAGGTTTGTAACGAATATCAAAATCTAGGAATCTAACAATTATTATATTTATTTATCTTATATGTGGCTTATTTTCATTTATACAAACAATGCACTATACACGAATGTATGATATTTACAAGAAGAACATTTATTGCCTGTGTCCGACTCTCGCTTGAGCAGTCTTCTCAAGTTTGACTAAATTCATCAAATATGTTTGACTTTAAGAACAATTCAATGAAACAAATTTCTTCTAGATGTATATACAACTATCTTTACACAATTTTCTTAATTTGCTTGAAATTCAGAAACTTTAAACATTGCATCCACCGATTACTTTCTTTAGCATTAACACGAAGTAATTATTTCTTCTTCATTTAATTACGATGAGGGAAATTTATTTCTTCTAGGGATTATTATGTGATTTTCTTTACCTGCAGCACGTAATTTGTTTATGTAAATTCTACTTTCATTGTTTAATGCGGTTTGGCACACTTTCTCTTGGCAATGGCGTTTACACAGAGGACAGTAGGAAAATAAATCAGGATATGCAACATCCGCACTGTGCATTCTTACGCCAAGTCATACTGTGTGATGTCGTTTTGTACGATTGGTATGTGAATGCTGCTTTGATATGATCGCCCGTTGGGGTTGGCCGATGTGTAGCTGCTCTGGATGCCTTGAACACCCTGCATACCTTGCATATTCTGTAAAGTCTGCATACTGTGCATGCCCTGCTGGTGCTGAATGAGTTGCTGCTCTCTTGACTGTTTATACTGCTGGTATTCTCGGGCCTGCTGGTACTGCATCTGATGCTGGTAAATCTGCTGTTGGATCAGGTCCCCGTTACTAAGCCGTTGTCCTTTATACATCTTAGGACTAAACGGCGCGTCTGTACTCATTTCGGATGGTGGCGCACCACCGCCTCTTTCAGGCGCTGCGGACGGATAAGACGGAATGTGTTTCGGAGGGTGGTTTGATGACTTCACCGGACTGGAGCCGAGTAAAGCTGCCTGTTGGCTGTATTGCCGCCCGTACAAGGAGCTGAGTGCTTGGTATTGCAACGCTGAGGAATAGGCGGCAGCGGCGGCGTGTTGCTGGTGGTGCTGGGGGTAGACGGGCGTTGCGTATGCCTGTCGATATGGCGTCACGCCGTAGGATTGATGCACCATCGACTGGTTGAATGCGATGCGCGACTCGGCGACTGGGGGTTTGTTTCCAGGTCGCCGCTTGGGGGTGGCTGGTAGCGAGCGGGAACCGGCACTAGCGGTCTCCCAGTCTTTGAGGAGAGTAGAGACGCGTTCCTTTTCCAGGGCTTTTTCGTTTTCGCTGCTGGAGTCATAATCGGGGCCCTGCGAAAAGAATGGATTTGCGTTTATTATGTTGAGTTTGGCAGGGAGTGTCGCAAGCGGCGGATTCTGACTTAGTCTATTTAAATGCACAAAGTGTTCGTCTACATAATCTGAATTCATTAGCATTATTTGTATAATTCAAAGGATTTAACTGAATAAATTAGTCTGAATAAATCAAGTACTGGAGTTTCTCGTAATGAGTTAGACAAATGAAAAAAGAAACAACAAGATAATATTTAATAAGATTGAAATTAATGAATTAATATATAGATATATATTATCCAGTAAACAGTTTTATTTGTTTTAGATGGAAAAATCACTAAACAGTTCTACTCACGCTTTCAATCTTTTCATCCAGCATCTTAAAGAAATTGTTTTGGCTCGCTGACAGCTCCCTAGAAAATAACACGACAATGCGATAAACTATCTGAAGAAAAACAATAATAACCGCCTCAGAAGGAACAAGTAGGTCTTACGGATGCACAATTAGTGGTCCACCATATGGTTTCACTTTGATCGTTTTCTTGTCCACTTCATCGGCGGTTTCTTCTCCGGACTCCACCGCCTGGTTCTCTGTCTCCTCATCGACGTTGTCTGCTTTTTCCGGTGTTACTGAAACGTGAAAATCATGTAAATAATAAATATCAAAGGAAGATAG
The DNA here is from genome assembly GCA_027574925.1 of Ecitoglossa quadriceps. Lineage (NCBI taxonomy): Eukaryota > Metazoa > Arthropoda > Insecta > Coleoptera > Staphylinidae > Ecitoglossa > Ecitoglossa quadriceps. The sequence goes on along the minus strand of JAODGC010017324.1, from coordinate 5,196 downwards.
GTAAGACCATGATGAAAATATTTTTTTTTACAAAAAGTAAGGCAAAGATTCTTTACACAAAAAGCTTTTGAAGGATTAAATTATTTTAAGGATATTTATTGACTTTAGAGGAAAAAGCTAAACAAGGTATACATAAACTGATTTTCCAAGCACTATAATTAATTTTGCTTTGTGCCAATATATCCAGCTTTGTGTATTTTATCCACCAGACTAAAATATTCTTCATTCTTGTATCAGACCATTTCAAATTTACACTGGAACTCTAATCATGAATTAACCCCAAGGTTTAATTAAAAATCATTGTCCTCTTGATGCTCTGCAGTTGCTAGTTATCGTACGTGCACGCTGTATGTACAGTATATACGTAATCATTGATTTTCAATTAATTGTCGTCCGTTGCTGAATTAGGTTGCACAATGCGAAATATGCAAACTGTTGACTGTTGTGGAGCTTCTAATAAAGAACGCAGAACAATATACTGTATACAAGCTCAACTTGGGGTAAATGTAAACAAATTAGTGTTATCAACAAATTACAATGCGAACTATGCAGTCAAATAAATTTTCAAAAGTGTGTGCGTGAAGTTGGTTGCCTACACTAGTTGGTATCCTAGGAATCTATGAGTTTATCATAACTTTTTAATTTAATTTATAATAGCGCGTGCAGAGAGATTGAAGCACACATTCAATAAGTTAGTGTGAAACCTGGCATGCTATGCGTTTAGAGTGAACGGTTGACTCAACAAGTATATTAAAGAACTTATGTAGCCAGACACTTAGTAATCAATAAGTTGAGCACAATAAATGATTTCTGTTCGCATATAATATATTTAGATATATTTTACGCTTCATTTAATTGGTACTTTGTAAATTGTAAATTTTAATTTTAGTTTCTCTTATTTTCCTCAACTTAACGCAATTTATTTAAGACATAACTATCACAAGGGTGATATTTTCTGACTGCTCGACTCTATTTCTGTACTTTGCGGCTTAGCCTCGAGCTTTCTGATAAGTAATTAAAAAGCACCTCGGTGGTAATTACTAATTACATTTGTATAATTAAAGTGGTCGCCGCCCAGGTGGTTCCTCTATGGTAGGTCTTGTTTCTCTCAAACGACCTCCACATTTCCAACTCTTTTTATAAATTTTTAACTTTTTGCTTTATAAAAGTACATTAAGGATGTTTCAGAAAGCACTTTCTGCTCTAATAACCATTTTTTTTATTTTATATCATGTAATATTATCCAGATCTCACAATGTACCTTAATTTATCATTCAGCTGCTTGTATTTCTAATTGGCAACAGTCTCGTTGCAATTTTTTGCTTCGGATACATTGAATTTCAATTTTATAAAGACGTGATTGAACACGCCTTTTGATGTCTCTTTTCAGTTTTGATACTCTTGATATTTCCTTCACATACACTAATTGCTGGACGGCTGCAAAATTGTAAAGCGGTTCTAAATATTTGAGACCGTGCGGAATTTTATTGATACTTAGTGCGTTCGGGAGAGCCTGCATGTGTCCGAATCAATCTTCGCATTGGGCTGCTTAGTTAAATAAACAGGAGCAAGCTGTGCAGGAAACAAAATGCGAATGGTGGATGTTGGGACGTTGTGAAGTTGTGAGCACCAGGGTCTTTGAAACGACTTTGAATCGCATTTGAGCTCAAAATATTTGATGTAAATATTTATAGCGATTGACACAGTATTAGTGGTGATTTATTCCAAAAGTTTGATAAATACGAATGTAAAACGAGAAATGTATGTGGGTGGAATGAGGACTAATAAAAATATAATAAAATTGGTAATTTTGAAAATGTTTGCGAGTGGAATTGGCGAGAGGTATATTTAGAAAGCCGTTTTGTTTTCCATACTTTGCCTGTTTGTGTTGGGGCGTGATGTGGGTGGATGAAGGATGGCATGGCGAAGGATGATGTAGAAAAGGGGAGGATGACAAGATAACATTTGATGACACCTGGAGAGAGTTTCAGTTGAATTTGGTATTAAAAACAATATTTAGGGTTAAATTAGATAAGTTTAGAATTGCAATTGGCATTGTTGAAATTGTTTTAAATATTTTTTTAAATTTGCTTTTATTGCATTTGCAATTGACGTATTGGTACGAAAAATATTGAATATACAATGATAATTTGCCGCCATTGAAAGTGATATGAACAGTTCTACGATTCGATTGCTACACTATCATACTTTGGTGAGGTGGGTCAAGATGGAACTCAGAAGAATTTAATGTAAACCAATAAAATGATGGATGTGGAGTTACAAGTATAAATAGAGAGTTGAAAGTGATATGATTTGCTGTGTCTGATCTATGGTCACTATTGGGTTAGCAGCAAAAAAAGTTGTTTACGATTTTACCGGCTCAAAACAAACTGCTGGGTCTGCAAAGTGCTGCCATCTGGTGTACTTTTAGAGGTAGCAAAATTATCATATTAAGGATTTACTATCAGAACATGTGTTCAATTGTTATATTTATTTATGATTTCTTATTTTCATTTAACTTGTGCATTTAATTTATAATTCGGGTAAATCGAGAATCAACAGTGACATGATAATAGTGAAAATAGTAACATTTGGTGATAGAGACAGATGGAGTTGTAAGTAAAGGTAATATTTAGAGTGAATTAGAAAAAAATTGTTTCAAATATTTTTTTAAAATTTGGTTTTATTGCATTCGCAATTGACGTATTGGTACAAAAAATATTGAATATACAATGATAATTTGCCGCCATTGAAAGTGATATGAACAGTTCTACGATTTGATTGCTACACTATATCATACTTTGGTGAGGTGAGACAAGATGGAACTCAGAAGAATTTAATGTAAACCAATAAAATGATGGATGTGGAGTTACAAGTATAAATAGAGAGTCAAAAGTGATATGATTTGCTGTGTCTGATCTATGGTCACTATTGGGTTAGCAACAAAAAAAGTTGTTTACGATTTTACCGGCTCAAAACAAACTGCTGGGTCTGCAAAGTGCTGCCATCTGGTGTACTTTTAGAGGTAGCAAAATTATCATATTAAGGATTTACTATCAGAACATGTGTTCAATTGTTATATTTATTTATGATTTCTTATTTTCATTTAACTTGTGCATTTAATTTATGATTTGGGCTGATGGAGGACAAAGAGTAACATGATAATGTAGAAAAATGATAATATTTAGTGACAGAAGAAGAGAGCTGAAGTAAGAATTAAAGGCAATAGTTAGAGTGAAATTAGGAGAGTTGAGAATTATAATTGACATTGTTGAAATTACTCCTAACATTTTTAATAAAACTAATTTTCATGGGAAGCATCAAATATTAAATATGATTGTTATCCAGCAACACAATAACTTTCTGAGATTTAAATTCTTCTATACCACGACTAATTCAATGTTAGATGCTTATATTTTACTGGCAAATTAAATATTTATTTCTTAATTAATAACCATCAACAATAATCCACTGCAATTTTAAGCGCACGACTAAATAACTACTGAACCTTCATATTGCCGAATAATAACGAATGAATTCGAAATAATAATGAAGTCCATTTGATGGTGGACAACCAACCCAAAGTATTCTTTTACTTGGCTATCGACAAGTTGGAACCATTCCTTAAACCAGTTGTCATGCTGTTCATTCTACCACTCTATCATTTATACAATTCTTATATCCTTCGCACTTTTTCTTAGCATTCAACAGCGCCATCTACAACAGTATATGTCTTACTGTGCATGTTGCTTGTTTTACATTTAATTAATATCATCTTTGACCATTTTTGCTCACTTACCAACCACATATTACTCCAATATATCCAATTTCATTGCACTTTTTATTGGTATGCACTTTACAAAATATTACAAATGGCCTAACAGAGTTGTTTCAATAAAAATCTGCATAATATGCAGGTAGATGAGAGAAGAGATAAAAAAGTGTTTTATTTATTATCCAAGAACATTCTGGGGCGTATAATATTAATGATGTAAACTTGTCAGTTGTGGTTAATATGTAAATTGTATAGTACATGCACTTACGCTAGAAATAGAAGTTACTTAAGGATGTTAGAGATACCCAAGGAATTATTTGTTCATAAAAACCTAGTAAAATAATTATCACATCAAAGAACACGAATACAATACTCTAACAACTTGAACAAAAATGTAATAAATAATTAAAGTGTTTTATTCAATGAGGAATAAATATTTTATGATGCAATTGTACTTCGTATTAAATGAGTCATACAAAACTTTATTGTCAGTGAGTGAATCTAAGTGATTATCCAAGTTATGCAAGGCAATGTTAATTACATGGTACGATTAACTTAGAATCCATCCAGCTTACTGATATTGATTTTCCATTCTCTCCAGGCGCGGTCTATTCCTTTCGGTGAAAATATATTGTCCTAAAACTGTTGCAGGATTTTTATTTATTATCATTACTTATTATCATTGGTGCGTTTTTAATCAATATGATGTTAAATTAATACAATTCTTAGCTTTTCCACATGTCCGGCAGTAATATTATTGTGACATGATGAATATCCTATTAAATTTATGATTCCGTGAATTACACGATGTTGAATTAAATTACATCATTAGAGCATAATTTGTAAGAGAAACAGGGTTGTAATGTAATGTTTATTTCATTGCTGCGTCTATACAGAGTTGCAGCAGGAATAATAGTACGCAGTGCTTATAACTGAATGCCCCTAAGGGCGTAATGAACGTATGCTAATTACACAGATTTGTACTATATGACAACGCACGAGAGTGTTGTAGGTGCTGCAATTATTGATGGATAGCATGCGTGCGGAAAATGGAAATTACGTTTTCGTCCTAGTTTGTTCATTTATGAAGAAGTAAAAAAAAGTAGAGAGGAAACAAAAAGCAAGCAGCGGAGTAGATTAATTGCATTATATCATATTACATCGTGGGTTCGATTGACATTAAACTGGTATTTAATTATTTATCTTTCAGTTTGTCATGCACTGCAAAATAGTATTGTAGTGAAATAATACTTTTTGGACTTTGAAAGTGATGTGAGTGGAGGTACTGGAATTGGATTGCAAGTCTATTCCATTTTTGGTGAGGTGGGTCAAGATGGAACTCAAAAAGATTTAATGTAAACCAATAAAATGATGGATATGGAGTTACAAGTATAAATAGAGAGGAGAAAGTGATATGATTT
>JAODGC010017103.1:0-124047 GCA_027574925.1 Ecitoglossa quadriceps | reverse complement strand
TGAGCGATTGAATACTGAATTGCTACCTTAATTGGCAACGTGTGTATCCCAATTGAGAGCGAATGTCAGCACGTATTGAAATATCACAAATATACAATCGGGACATGAAAGCAACAAAACAAAAGTGAGCCACAACACATGAATAGATGGGGATAAGCAGACTTAAGAGTTAAGAAACGACGAGAATGAACAAAGGGCGGTTGAATGTGGCGTGAAATTTACTTTTATGGGTATTCCTATGTTGCAACCTACGAATAGTCAATGTCTTACAGTGGCCTGCATGATCTAATAACATTTTATAACGCTTTACAAAAGTATAACATACATTAAACGCACAAAAACTGAATTTATTTGTCCTACTAACATTCAATCTTATGGATTATTATGTCAACTTGGTTTTTATGCCTGATTTATACAACTATTTCGACATTTTCTTTATGCTTTATGAAAATATTTATTGTGGTAATGTCACAATGTACAATGTCACATGATTTTATTAGGAATTATTACAAATCACAATTAAGTTAATATATAACATCTGATATTTAAACAAGTCTTATTTTAAGAAAAATTTAACGCACGAAAACTTATCCGCTTTATGTTGGTACGATTGCATTTCTGACTTAGTTCGCTGCCGAACTAAGCCGAAGCGAATACTATGACATGTGGTCGTAAGTGTCGCTAGTAACGCAAGTAGACAGCACTGTTTTTATATTGGCATTTTTAGTTCACACCCATCCCGCTTGAAGTTGCTATCTATCGGCTAACTTCGCTATTACAAGTTACTAGCAACCTCAGAAAAACAGTGAACTTTCTAATTACACCGGAGATGTTCGTTTGACGAAACCTATCCCGTAGGACAATTTCAAAAATCTCGAGAAAACTAAGATAGTGTCAGTGATAATATAGATACTTAAATGATCTTTGAGATATGAAAATTAAAAATCATAATAACATAACATAATCAAACTCCGCTACCGTTGTGGTGTTGAGTGCGTTGATTCTTTTTTATAGATTTCTAATTATCTTCCTCCACTCCTCTCTGTTTCTTGCTTTCCTTTTTGCTGCATCCCATGTAATTGTTCCTTTCTTTAATATCTCCTCAATGTCTTGATTCTACGTTTTTCCGGGTCTTCCCCACTTGTTCCTTCCTCCCTCCTTGGCTTCCCATGTCAGTTTGGTTTGTCGTCGGTGGTCCATTCTCACCAGGTGCCCGAACCAGGCTAGTTTCTTCTTCTCTATCATTTTTTCTATCGGTTGGATTTCCAGTGTTTGCCGTATATATATATCTTCATTACGCATTCTGTCGCATTTGGTGACGCCTAATGTACTTCTTAGGTACTTCATCTCTGTAGCTTGGATCCTGCTCTTTAATCTCTGGTTCATTACCCAGTTTTCGAAGGTATATTTTAAGCTTGGTATGAATATGGTTTTATATACTGTTAGTTTTATATTACATAAACAATATATATATATTAATAATATTTCATACCGATGGATAAATTGCAAAATTTATCATGTTTATAACTAAACAAGCCAAGCTGAACATTGTGTTATAAAACTTATACAACTAAATATCACATACTTGAATATAGTTTCAACAATGATAATGTTGATGTTTGAGAAATCCTAATTCATAAGCAGATAGACAATGTAAATAGACGCGTTGCACGAAACTGCAAGTTATAAAGTCATGAATTTGTTTGCTCGGCTTACAAGATGACAGCAAGGCGTTAGATGATTATATAAGTGGATAACTTTTGCCTGCATTTAATCCACACGATACACCCCTACTTGAAGAGAACATTTGTAGACAAAGCTATATAAAATATTTCCATATTGTGCTTAGTTATCTACTAAGGTTACTGCACTTCATTGAATTGTTTTGTGGTTTGGTGTAAAAAAAAAGTAGACAATACGTCAGTGATATGTTGTAACATATTGATTTACTATATTCCTAGTACATCTATCTTAGGAAGTCAATCTAGTTAGATGTAATGTTAGAAAAGCAGCAAAATTGCTTCTTATCTAATTTTGGCATAGGTCAAAGGTAACTTGATTGCACATCTTTTACTCACACGCTATATAAATCGACCTCTTCTGTGCATGCATGCGAAGAAAGTTCTCTTCTTCATCATGAAATGCCTCCCAATGAAATGTTGTCTAAGTAGGAACGAACATTTCTTCAATGCAATTATGCACTAGATGTACTAGCATTCATTGCCACTCAAACATGTTTTGCTCAATTTTACTTCACTTTGCAATCCGTCGCAATTCGATTGTTACTCTTTCATTGTAATCATACACTTTTCCTTTTATTTGCTAGCGTTGCGCTGCAATTACTTTGCCAACAATTATTAAGTTAATGAAGTAACAAAAAACATGACTTCCACAGTATGCTCGTGCCTGTATTGTGAATCGCGCAGTATTGTGAAACTGCATGCAATTAAATTACGGAAGACGCTAGTTTTTCAATTCAAACTTTGTTTGGATCGTGCACTAATGATTTATTTGTGTTGGAAGGGAAAAGCTGTGCGTGTGGATGGAGGAAAAAAAAGGCATGACATTTTATTTCATGGTGTTTTGTGGTGAATAGATGATGAACTAATGTTTATTAAGCATGCAACTCAAGTAATTAACAAGTAGAATGTTTTGGAAATTAAAATGTTGAGTGTGGAGTTTATTTTCTTTAAGAAGAAATATACCGTTTCGTTTTTACAGTGAACATAATTATTGTGATGTTTGTAATGTATATAAAAATATTATAATAGGAAAAAATGTTTTTTGTTTCTATCAAATCACATTGATATATTTTCAAAAAATTTTGTAATTTTTCAATTAATGCAAATAGACATTTCTTACTTTTTATACTTTGTATAGGTACATGAACAAATATTTTCTGCGTAAAAAAACAACAAATATAATTCAGAAACGACGAATACACTTTCTGACTTGTCAATGATCCAAACTCGGATTACTTACTTGTAAGAAACAATTAAATAATTTTTGAACTTTTGAATTAGCAAAAAGTCTTAGATATGATATTAAATGTAAACTTGGTAATTACTTTAAACATATAAAATACAAATGAAATAAGCCGCTATTCTGTTATTTCTACTCTCTGATAAGTAATTTACCACATGGTCTACACCTGCTTACAATAATTTCAATTAAAAGTACACGCACTCAATATTTTATAACCAAATTGATACTATTCGTGGAATCCTATAGGCTCTTCACGCTTGTCTTTATATAAACCAATTCCAATTAAAATTACACGAAATAATTAACAATTTGGTACCATAAGCAAACTCTCTCAACTATTGCGCTTAAATTAAGATGTAATCCGTTTCTCTAGGAACTACAAAATTAGCTTATTTTTTACTTATCTATTTACTTATCTATTTGAATATTTTATGCATTCATCATTTTGATGACAACTTAAAATATACCAAATATGGTTTCATCCAGTTATGTAACTTCAACGGACGCATTTTGCTTCTCGCTTAGGAACGCCCGCTCATCTTGTATCATTTTCATGCATTCTTTACTTAACATCCGCCTTTTTGTACATCTCGCCGACGACATAACCTCATTTTTACGATCTTACATTGCAGTTTACGACTTTATACCATTTACCTTATTTCTTTATACGACTCCAACATTTTGTAACTTTTTATGTGATCCGCGAGTGATTTCTATCAACACTCATTGCCATAAAAAGGGAATGTTAAAAAGCTATAAAATATGCCAATAATAATATTACATTAGTTGCTTGTATTTCATTGCTAATAATAGGGAAATTAGATATCTGGCTTGTTTACTTCTACGTCAAGGAGTATTTTGGAAGATAAATAAATATAATGGATATTGACCAAAATAAAATGCAAATATCTTGATGATCGATTGTGAGATAAAAAGGCATTTAATGCGTTCCTATTGAATGATAATAAATTATTGTTTCTGATTTTCTATTCAATATTGACAAACGATGATAATCTAACGTATCTGGGACTTTTACTGCAAAAAAGAAACTATAAACAAACTATAAAAATACATCATAATTTAACTAAACAGCTGTCTAATATAATATTCAAATCGATAGTAATCATACATACTTTTCTTTTCAAATAATACAAAGTAAAGTTGAAAAAAGTAGCTAAATCCAACACTTCCATCATAAAGAATTTTAAATTTCTACAAAAGCTCATATATTTCATTAAATATAAAGCTACTTCTTAATGACTTGATAATAAAAGTTTGCGATGACGTAAGTAAATGAAGTGAAAATTTACATATTCCACTGTTAAATAAGACTTCTATTGTAAATCTTTGCATTCCAAATACATAAAGTGTTGCTTGGGCGCTAGGTCAAGGTAACACGATCGAATTTGCTTTACTTCATGCTTCATTGCCTTCCTTGGGCAACACCTTTTGTGTTGATTGCATCCAGCGCAAAGAAAACAATTATAACCTCGTTGCGTGTTTGACATGCCCTTTAACCTTATAGCCCTGCTACGATACCTTTGGAATAACATTTAAATCGCAACGTGAGGAAATCTATAACGTGAGAAGAGATTGCGATTTAATATGTATTGCCATACAATTTTCCATAAGAGACACAAAAGAAAATCGATACTACTTCAATTGCCTTCCTTCCTTTTCTTTTGCATGCACTTGCCTCAGTTGAAAATCAACAAGACTACTTTGAGCAGTCTAATCTAACATGCACGCATTGCCAATGCAAATCAGCAGGAAATACATTTTATAGATATGAACATACTAGGTAATTTTGCTTGTGTAATTAATTTAAGTAGCTGTTCGTACTAAAATGCTGGTTAACCCGATTACAATCATGAAATTATCCAATTACACCTTCGTAACAGAGCACAACGTTGCGTTCGTTGCGGTTGTAATTGAGAGCGCTTAATTCCTGTCATAGTTTTTAATAATGCGATAGAAGAAAGCACTTCCGGGCTCTACTTGGTGATAATTATTTAAGTGAATTATGCAATGTGTTATTATTTTATTCGTACAGACTGTGTGGATACATTATGTTTAAATGATTATATTCGTATCTCTTGGATGCTGCAAGGCAGATAAACCGTGATTCATGATACTAATGACTAACGAAATCTTCGGGTGTTATTAAATTTGATTGCTTCTTCTTTGATAGGATTGATGTGATGGCTTCAATTGTTCTGCATGGTGTCTGTAGAGGCATCTAACGGCGGTTGCGGTAAGGACGCATAATAGAGTAGCGTGTTAGAAATATCGGTATAGTAAAGTTCCTCAATTTTTACTTATTGGAACGATCCAGTGCTTTATATTAAAACCTTCAATTATTATTTACATTATTTTTTATTGTTGAAGCTTATTATTGCGGAAAATACGTTGTTTTTACACTTCAAGAATATTTTCTAATTTTCTAGTGAATATTACCCTAGGCAGATGGCGCCTGCATGTCGATCAGCCATGCAAATTCTAATTATTTCCTTATTCAAACAAGAATAACTGAATGACTGAATTTACTATCAATATATAACGAAGGAGAGTCTTTAATCAAAACTACTTTTAATACCTAGCTCATTTCGTTTTAAATCGAAATCCATTACATCGATTGTAGGGAAATTTACGACTTTCTTAAGGTCACAAGCGTCGCAGCGTGTTTGCAATTATAAAATCGGAAGAAATCGCCATTATCCGCATCGTAAATAACGCCAACGAGACGTTTTCATGTCGCGTACGGACACTAAATACGTGCGATCAGGGCGCGACGCGTTCCGACAATACCTAATAAATGTTGGATCGTTATTTACACCCCGTTCGAGGATCAAAATCTCAACGCGCGTCGTATGCGTAATGCAAATGTATGCAATGGTTGCAATAAAAAGGGTGATATACGGATTGGCAGGCGTAAAAATGTGCAAATCGTCGTTTCAGGACCAACAGTTACCATCCAGACTCTGTTGCAAGTTGCAGTTGGACTTTAGTCTTTGAACTACGAACTTCAAACTCACCAGTGAAGAGAGAACATTTTGAAATCCAGTGAGGTTGTCTAGTTAGTCAACATGCGCAATACATAGAAAGTTAGACAAAGTGATCCAGTTTTGTCTGGGAGTGTTGGTCTAGTATTTGATTTATTTGTTTAGGTTTGCAAATAATTGCTCGGATGTTGGGTGACAAGATTTTCCTTGAGAACTACAAACAAATTAATTAGACTCGAAAGAAATTCTCGATTGCTTATTTTTTGTATGAGCAAACTTTTGAGATTAATTTTCATAGAAAATAATATCAGTATTCTAGCTTTAGCAGTTTCCTTCTTTGTTCACTTTGTTTAAATCGGCTAAGATATTCTCCTAGTACAAGAGAGAAAATACAGAATTTAGGGAGTTGAAGTGAGATGGTGGTAGAATGATCCTATATGACTAAACATTTTTGTAAAAACAGAAGTCTCCTTTGATGGAATATTAATTACAAGTTATGTTTACACTAAGTAGAAGCAATCTGCGCTTGTAGCACTTTTGCTTCTAGTTCATCCAATTATCCGGCCAGTATGTTAAATGCAAATTGGGATTTCAGGATTTTCGCTCCGTTGCTCGAAGTTGAGTTGAGTATCAAACATGAAACTTGCATTTCAAGGCTACAATCAATGCAAATATTCAAGAACCAAAGCCTTCTATTTTCCAATCGCATTCTGCTCGTTGCTCCAGCTGATGCAATGCACTCACACCGGTCATGTCAAAGGGTACTTACTGTGGGAGTGCCACAAGTCCGGGTTACTGTGGCATTCTGAAGCCATGCGTCTGCAATTCGCACTGTAGTTACCAATGTGTAATACCGCAACAAGACTGGCATGCTGCTATTATGAGTGATGCTCAGTTGTTCAGTTACTGAGCTGTCCATGCTCCACCTTTGCGCATTGCGACACTCGTAATGCACCGGCGACCACGCAGTGACAAAACACTGTTGACAGACAAATAAGTTCATTCGCGACATGCACTCCAATTGCAATTGCGGATCAAGTCGAATATTGTTCACATTCACTGCATCTATCCACATAACACTGCAAATATTATACAATGCTGTAATATTTGGTGCTTTTCAACATCAGCTTAAGTTGCATTAAGTGCAAGTGCAATGGTAATGTGATTAATGCAGTGTCAAAGTAAGCGGAAACTTAAATCAAATCACACGGTGATAAATCGTGCAGCATGACAGTGCAAACATTGCACTGGCGCAGAGGGCATCGAATTAATGTGAGAATTGCACCGGCTCGCTAACGAACTAACAGCGCTAATTAATTAATCTGCCAATAATGATGGCGCACATGGAGTGCGTGGAGGTTGTGATATACCGATAGGGACAATCAGCGACATCAGCTTCATATGAAGCTGGGTAGGAAAAGTCAAATGTTAAGGAATGGAAAATTGAAAGTGGGTGGTGGGAAGGAGCAAATAACGCCGCTGCTTCCTTCATGTGCGTCGTCCCGTCAGGCAATAACTTTTAATTGGTAGGCACAATCAGTGTAATTAATCCTTATTACTTTACTTATTACAGTTTGTGCATTCTATGCGTTTAATATCAAGTAATGAAGATGGAATCTCTAGAAATCTTGGAGCAATATTAATTTAAACTGAATTTTATATGTAGAAATGCTGAATTCGAGATAAAACGAAACGATTAGCTATTTAATTTTTACCTACCTAATTAAATGACTCAATTAATTATCTGCAATATAAATAATGCGGTATATTGATGGTATAAATAGATGAGGTGGATTTGAAAACAACTAATTAAATATATAATATTATGGCACAGGTCGCATGCTATTCGAATGGATAAGATTTAGAATGTTATTCAGACAAGATTAAATGTGTACAGAGTGTGGAATAAACATGTTGGGACTTGGATAAAATGAAGCAAATTTAATATGGTATGTGTCATCTGTGGCACTTGTGTTATAGTTGACCATAGCTACTGTTGCTGGATATGGACAGGACCCTTCCAGTCTAGTCAATGAGAACAACAAACATGAAATGGGATTTTCCACCTTGGTGTAGTGAAACAAAAATTTTATTATCATATATTATTATTTACTTGTGAGTAGTCATCAGTTTGTTAAATTAGCTGTCGTTGAAATGTCTTAATTTTTTTATGACTACTATGGAATACAAGGCACATTTTTATAGTCAGCAATGCTTCTTTTACGAGCACTATTCCAAAGTACTACCATCGCTTGCTCGTTAGCGAAATTAGGTGCGTCGTGTTTGTTAAATTACTCCTTTACTATCTTAATTACGCCGCATTTGCTGTTGTCTTTTTTGTATTTATTCAATTTTATCCTACACTACACGTCGTCTATTTCAACTGTTCCACTAGTAGAGAAAATCAATTTCCTGTTTTGAGGACTAGTTGAACGCCAGTCAAACGAGTTATATTTGTGACAAATTGACAGGTTCACTTCGGGATAATCATTCACAGAATGTAATAGGAAACCTTGTGAAATATAAAATGATTTTTTTGTCAAATGTCAAACCTCCCGCTTTCAGAATTTTCATTGATTCCATCGTTTGTGGGCATAGGAGTGAGTCTATTTTCCTACCCATAGGATTTTCACTTTTCACTCCTTTAATGCATTTACGTGTTGGCATCATTTACATACCCTTTGAATGCGTAATAACTTAAGTTTCTGCCTAGTCAAACAATGAACTTCATCAAAACATCCAAATTGTTGGAATCTTAGCAGCAATACAGCAATATGATCAGTCTTACTCTCTCAATTCGCATACGTCCAAATTGGAAGTGTAAATTCATTTACATCTAGTCCTGTCTGCGTGTGAAGAGGAAGTGGCGAAAATTGCTGAGTGTAGTTAGATGCGAGATGTTCGCGAAGGTTAAAGGCGAAGGGAAAGCCACGAGCCGCATTTCCTGGTCTCTGGCGTTGAGTTTTCCGAAACAAGAGTAAATTCATCAACGAGGTCTTGCAAACACCTTGGGACACAGCGCGCGGCTTCACAATCGTGCGTTAATTAAAAGCCGAACTTGGAGCACAAGAGAAATTTCATTGCTTTGCATTGGGCTGGTGGCAAATATTTTGATAAGAATATAGAACGTTTGTGACATAAACCAACATAGCATAATATGCTTGCTATGTTTTTCGGTGGAAAGGAACTTAGACTGTAAGTAAAGTGAAGGCAGTTTAATTAATTTTGTTTTAACAAGCATTAAGTATAATTAATTCATTTAAGCGGAGAGTTACAACAATCCCGAGATTGGGTCATTATTATGGATCTTCATGGTTTAGTGAGGTAATGACCAGTTTGCGTTTTGGGGGATTTCCAAAGGGAATTGCGTAAAAAATCTCATAATATATTAATGTTTAATTGGATAAATTTTAAGGGAGCTTGGTCATTTGAGGGCAACCTTGTCACTTGAACTGGCAAGTATTTAATGAATTTTCCTTCTTATTGTATGCATGCAAATAAATTTCCATTTGGAAATTGTGAATTCTGATCTTATCTTTATTAGAAATATTTGATTTTATTTGCCCAATATTGAATGTAATCAGATAATAGACCAAGACCAAGAGAGAGCTATTTTTCTCATACAGACTTTGTAAGTAAGGAAAATATATTAAAACCAACAGTTTTGTTGTTGCATCGTTAATTTATAACAAATTTACAATTCAGTTGAAATAGTTTTATTTCCAACAATTTTTCAGGAAATATCTACATGTATTTAAAACTAAGCTGGTTTAGTGAATTTTGAAAATATTCTGATCTGACAATCCTTTTAAAGGTAACAAACCTATTGCACTATTTACTACAATTCTTATTGAGTACAGCTGATTTGGTAAGTTTTCTTGTTTTAATTTGAATTCAAAGAGATGAAAAATACGAAGGTTTGAATTTAGTTGTTTGGGGTTAGCGTGCTTCCTGTCATTTTAATCAGGATGATGTCATCTGAAGACCTCCCAATCACAATTATATTTCTCACCAGGGACTTCTCATTGAATTCACCCCAAATGCAGTGGTCACAATGGTCAACAACATCCCCCAAATTGAATTTTGATGTTTGTAAGGCACACGATCAAATTTATCACCATTTACTCTCAAAACAGACGACAATCATCTACCATTCAAAAGTCCCCTATTTAATTAAAACCACACTCATAAAATCCACATTTCAAATTTTCTTTAAATCGTAAAAAGTGGAAATGTTTATAATTGACAATATATTTATAGTCTAATAGCAACCAGTTGATTTTTACCTCAAGCGTTGCATGGTGTTCCCATTTTGTAATGTGTAGGAAATTTTCGGCGCCGACGCCGTTTTGCAACTCCACACACCCATCAGCTGCGGCGGCGGTGGCGGCGGCAGCAATGTCTACTCAGTCCCGCGCCGCCGCCGATCACACAACACGCATATATATCGTGCGTTCGCAAGCAATCCTCTCAACCTCAATCGGAGGCATTGTGAAACCAATGCAAATGTTTCTAAATCCAGTGCTTGTTGTGGTGGTTTAAGTTGTGGTAATTTGTGCTGTGTTTGGTTGCCTACTGAGGAGATAAATGACATACGGGGAAGGAGACTAGAAACGTCCAACGAATCATGAATTAATTCTAATCGATCAATCAATGTTGTAATGGTAGTACAAGTAAAACATAACGTAGATGCAATTAAACACAATCTCATATAAGTTAAATACATAGTAATCTTTTAAAATTTTACTTAATTTGATGAGCGCGTTGTTTAGTTGGTGGTGTTTGACTATTGTGGCGTTTAAACAATATCAGCTTCATTCTTCCTGTGTTTGGCGCGTATTGCGAGCAATGGTAGACATGCTACCAAATGCTTTAGATTCTAGCGTACACTTTTATGTATTGTCGTCACTTCGGGTCAGGTCACGGGAAAATCGAACGTATGGTCGCTACTCATTGCACGGCTAAGGAGGGCTGTCCTCGATTGAACACATCTCACTTGCAAATCCCACACAAAAAAATACAAACCACCCTAAAATAAATATTCCAAAGTATTGAATTGCCTAAGGAATGAATTTGATTTAATAGCAATAATACTGGGAAGTCCTGAGAGTAACCAGATGCTAGGAATTTCGTAGTGACTTTGTGCAACACTTTGTATTCTCCTCTTACCGTAATTGTAAACTAGGTGTACGTGTGACCTACCTTCTCTGAACACGTTTTCACTATTATTTTATGAGCTCACGGTTTTCGGAAACACTATTGCTTGTACTTTCGATACTACTCCTCCTTGTATTGTCTATGACGCGACCAACTAGACAATCAACATTTCCTAGCATTTCCTGATCGTGGATACTATTCCAGCGAAATTACGTTTTGTAATTACATTCACATCGGCTGCTTTAAAATAATGGAAAAGTGGGACGTATAAAGTGCTCGAAACGGTGTTCTGCAACTCATGCAGCAAATTCGCCAAGAAGGGAGGACTTCACCCCACTTGGAATTTTGCATAATTTATACTCGTCTTGCAGGGACTTTGGTAGTGTGGCCATGACGACGTTATGTAAACAATCCAGCAAGTTAAAATCAAGACTGAAACTCAAGTGCTAAATGTTAACGAAATGAGTGCCCTAAATACTAATGATTGATAATGATGAAACGACAAATGCATACCGTATTTTCCAAAAGCACTTGTCTACTGCGTCTATTTGTAATTACAATCAAGTTATTAATTAACTGGTGAAAATAGAGTCCTAGTGACGACGCCGAAGTGAAAGATAGCGATCGGCGGTCGTTCGCCACCGCCGCCGCTGGAGCGCATTAAACATGATTAAGAGAAATCGAAAGGTAAAGGCCTAAAAGTTTTGCTATTGATTGGTGTTTTCGCATGGCATGCACTAAGATTTCCACTCGCGTGCTCTGCTCTCCCAATCCAGCAAGCAGCCCGACATAAACAAACCGAGCGCACTAATTGTTTAGTTTTAATATTACGATATGAATTAATAACTTTCGATATGGCTGCAGCCATGTGGCAGTAGGCGAGGAGGTAATAAGGATGGCATAAAATAGAATTACTGCAAATTGGCGCCTTAAGGAAGGAAACTGGAACATGTTTAATTGTAATAATTAAGCTAATACATGGGTGAAGTAGAAAAAAATAATTATGTCAAGTAGCGACAGTGACTTTGTTCAATTTTTATCAAATCAGTATACAAAATCCTTTCAATTGCAAAGGGGTGATAATGCCATAGTAAATGTTTTCCCTCCAAAACTGACCTTGATCATCCTTCTAATCTCCTTTGTGCATAGAAAACATGGAGGAAGTTGGTTGGTTGGTTGTTGGCACTAACAGTCAGAGATTTTTCGTTATGAAATGCCAGCTCTAAAACAAGTTAGTAAATTACACAGTACAAAACATCCCAGTCACCGAGCAACTTGGGCTGGGAGGTCGGGTGCGCAATGTCAGTCTATGAGATGGGTAACAGTACACTCATAATCACACATGATAAAATCTACACCTGGCATACGGGTGCAGAAAGGAGAATAATAATGAGTGTTGATTAGAATTATAAGCTAATTTTGTTTTAATTCGCTTGTTCAAAAAAATAATAAATGACGTGTTAATGCCGTTTTGACATTTCTCGATCGTCCCCGTCGATGGCAATCGCCCAAATCGGATTGTCTCGCATTAAAGCAGCGTAAAAGGTGTTCTCACGCAGATAATGTTCCAATACGGCGTAGCGGGAAGACCTCTTCATCTTGTTTCTTCCATTACAACTCACGCATCCGGACGCGATATGTAACTGCGCGTGCGGCCCTGGCTGTGAACTCAGCCAAAGAGATAATATAGGGAAAATTGGAAGCACGGTACACTCGAATGGTCGGTCACTCTTAACTCTTGTAGTCCTCGGTACTTGTTCACTCGGTGTGTTCTTGTTGTTGTGCAGAGAGCACAACAGACTCGGCGTCTTGTTTATTTCGGTGGTTTTTCGTCTTGAATGGAGGAGATGCCATGGGAATGAGGACGAGTGCAACGTACACGCATGCACCGTAATCATGCGGGTAAAAAATTGAGTTGGGATAACAAATAGATCTACTGATGGTGACTGCAGGATGGTAATTTGGTTGTAATTCATTGAGGAACAACAGCATCGTAAAAAGTAATATGCTTTTTATCACTGATGGAAGGAAATGGATGATGGTACTTAACGCAGGGAAGAACAAATAAATTTGATTATATAATTAAATACGATTTTCAATTTTATTTCAATAAAATATGATGACTTCTGGCTGTATTTTGATTGTTTGATTTTTATTTCTGAAAGCTAGAGGGGGTTTTTATTAAGACCATATGCTCATCAATTTTGCTTAAACATTAATCGCATACCCACCACAACCTGCAATGATTGATTGATTCAGTTCTTGCTTAATACAATATTATCGAATTTGATCTCCGAGTTTTTACTTGTTTGTGTTTCTCTTATCTACCTATAAATTTAGAGCTAAATGGAAGAATATTTATTGATTCTGGGAATCTAGGAAGTATTCGGAGCTAAGAAACTTAACAGGGCTTTTGATAATAACCACATCAAATCACTTTAGGGTGTAACAATTATTTTCTAATTTTGTTTTACACATTCCCGACTATTTTAACTCAATTTAATAGAACGTTCACATGGTTGCAGACCATTTTAGTCCAATAAATCCTCAGCGCTATCAGAATCCTAATCCAAACAATATAAGAACATCACAGAAATAAGGCTTGACATTGCTTGGAATACTAGTTGTTCCACTACAAACAATTTATGTAGCCACATGCAAATGTTTGAAGCAAGGTCAATTTCTTAAGAAATGCAATAACCTAAAAACACAATGCATAGCCCTTCACGCAAGTAGAAAATGCCTGAAATTGCTACTCAAATAGTTGCATAACATTTCAACTCGTTACCAACATACTTCTCCAACAGCGCTTTAAAATTCATTAAAACTTTCCGGCGTTTTGCTCCAATTTGCACACGCCAGCATAGGAGAATTCACTGGTGGCGCATAAATCTCCGACTGCAAATTCCATCCTCTGATAAATAATGCACGCTGCGTGCGTCTTCCACGTACCGGATGTCATGACTAAAAAGTTCCGCTTTTGAACTAGGCAAGTTCCAATCCAACATCGTTGGCATCGCTCCTGGCGATTTTCATCATTTGTGTGCTAATCACTTGGCAGGACTCCAGCATTCCATCATTGCAGAGCTTAATCTCCATATCATAATTATCAGAGGGGGTAATATCACAATCTTCGTATAACAGCATTTTAATATCATGTAAACGGAGAATTTTTCTTGCTGATTTATGTTTTGGACCATTCTGAGTAACACTGGTTACGTTAAATTGATGTCAGCCGGGTAAACTTCCTGCCGAGGGTTAATCTGCATAAAGGCCTCGTTTGGATGCAGAGACGCCTCTTGAAGGTACCCGGATGCTAGGAGTAAACTAATATCACTTCATAAAAGCTCTCCGGTTAGGCTGTGGGGTTAAGTCGGGTAGTTTACGTTCAAACACTCTCGTAACTTGCGTCTGATGTTTATATGGAGATGAGATAGATGTTGTCTGTCGGTGTTTTCATCTTTAATTACTTTGGATGATGCAAGATTTACCACGTTAAAATCTGTTCCTGCGCAATAAATTTTAATTAAGCAGATGTTTATCAATGATGCCCAAGTAAGTTTAATATACTCTTTTGTATAGAGTCTTACTGTATCAAAAAGTTAGAAGTCATTGATGAAAGTAAAAGTATTTCTTTTTCCAGCGCCGTAATGATTTCGAAATTATGAGGTAGAGGTAAAGCTCATCTATAATTTGTGAAGCAAACACTTTCCTTTGAGTGCATGCAGTGCACATTGAGTTGGAATCATTGAACTGTTAAGCCGTTAAGCTCAAGTTTGAAACACTAAATGAGGCGTTTAAGTGCGTTAAGCACGTTCTAATCTTCAGCCACAAGTGCCGTGTGATGATGATCGGATCGCACGATTTCGATTGGATCGAGGTTTGATCATGTGAGTTATGCGAAAGAATCAAAGAAACTTTCCAAATAATTGTTTCTTTCTTGCTGTTGATGACAATGTATTTTGTATTTTATTTGGAAGCAACGAATATGGATGTTATTGTGGGAGGTTATGTGTGATAGATTTTGAGGTTACGTGGATGATGTCACAAGTTTATCGTGGATATAGAAAATAGATGAAAACAAGATATTTTCATAGAGATACACGTAAAGGTAGAGTAGGTATGTTCCAAAACTTTTGAATTGTATGAATTTCAAAGAAATTGCATTTGTGTGATGAAGTCGTAATACGGTAGGCAACCAATAGTACAAGTAAGATCATATTGTCCACTTTGACAATTTCAGTAACACTATGCAGTGTTGTCTTATTTACAAGAGAGCAGGATGTAACAGGATGTAACACGGATTGTATTCTTTTCAATGCTTGGGGGCGGCAAGATAGTTATAAACGAACAAGCAAAGTTCTTCATATTTGAATAAATCTATAAAATAAAAATGATGAAAACCATTTAAATAATTCAAAATTAAGAGGATGAAAAGAAAATTCATCTATTTCATGAACATATTTAAAATTTGAAAAATTTTATTTTGAAAATCTTGAATTTAATTTAGTCTAATCGATAATTATGTTTAAAACTGTATGTATTTCTGCAGACATGAATTACTCAACAAATTAATCAAGATATTTTCTTGAAATTGTAATTACTTGTAGAGATTATAAAGGTCCAACTATAAAGCACCAAGAAAAAACTACAGCTTGGAGAAAAATAGGATTTATTTGAAAAGTGTAATAGAGAATAGGCAAGAATATTAATTAAAAATTACTGATTATGCCATAATCTTTGAATAATTATTTAAAATATAAGTAAATTATTGTTGCATCAATTCAATGGACATTTTAAAGTGCCATTTTATGAAGAGGATGATAAAATATTTTATAGACTGAATAAATCGTTGGATCTTCCTTCGGCACTTATTGATGTTTATATCAATAAGCCATTTAAACTTATTTACTGTTCCCTGTTCAATGATCTATATATCAAGTTTAAATTTGAATTCTTGACAGATCATTACAAACTTCTGTTGGTGTTTATTTTTTCAACTGAAATAGTGTGTTTCACGCTCCATGGGGGGAGTAGTGATCGGTCAACTATATATAATTATTATACTGATAAACAATGTAAACGGCCTCTTTGTTCATTTAGAAACCGTATGTGAAATTGCTTTCTAACGCCCTCTCTTATCAGTATACTCCTTGTTTTCTTTTACTTGCCTTCATTTTTAATTCCTTAGCATTACTTCCTTTACTCTATCCCTTTTCGCTAAGTTGGATTTAGTCTGCATAAAAATATTTTCTTTCATTTTCTACTCTTCACTTCTTACGCTTGCGGTTGCCATCGTTATCCACATCGCAGGAAGGAGGAATTGATTACTTGCTCAACCTTGCACCGTTTGTGTTTGTCCTCCGCGTGTTGGTTGCTTTTATAGCAAAATCTAAAATTGCCGTTGAGACGAGCATCACATAAAAGCCCAGACAGCGAGTTGTATCGATCAGAAACAGCCACTTAACCGAAAACGACCAAAACGCGCCGCCACTCCATCGCTGGTAGTAAAAGAGTGCCAAGATGAAAGCACCGCAATTGCCGCAACGCAATGTCCAATTCATAAGAGCATGTCATTCGACGCCAAGTACACATAAACACGACATAACCAACACTCTACCTCTCCTTCCTCGCACTTGCATGCTTGTTAATAATGTTCGAAGGTAAATCAACGCGCTTGGTTTGGAAGCGGCTTGTATATTGTTTCGCGTAACGCAAACGAAAGTAAAACCAATTCATTAGCGTGTCCTCGCGTCCTTTTCTGTTCGGCGTGTTTACATGTTTGCCATGATGTAAAAATCACAGGCAAGTGCACGGCAAGTGGTGCTTGTGTCCTGGCGCATTCCTGCGGCGGTTTCGCCACGCGCTTTGTCAGGCGGCACGGCGTTTGGTGAAAAGCGCGTCTCATCGTAATTAATAACCTGGCGCTGTGGCTGCAGCAGCTGCAGTGGCATGGCATCGCTTGCGTAACGCACATGCATAATTAATTTGACTGCTGCCTTCATTCATCTTTTTCCTCGTGCTGCGCCTAATAGGGAAGCAAATCTATTTTAAAGTACAACTTGTAACAACAAATTATGTTGGAGAATTTCTGAGAGATTTATCGACCTGTTGTACCAGTCGGAGATATAACAGGCGTCGTCTATTTGAAACCTGTAGTAAGTGCAGTGGGTACAGAATGAGGTTAAGGAACACTCCGTATGTATAGTTGCATAACTCAAACTTTGAAAATTACAATCTCATTCGGTGTTTTCGTAAGAATTAAGCAAACCATAGTTGTTTATCAATTCGTCATGGTTCCTTTTACAAAAGAGGGGGGGGGGTGTAGAAATTTTACACTGACTTCCATCTCTTCTGTCCATCCATCATATCGGTTTTCCTTAGATTCCTTCCTGCTTTCTTCCGATTATGTTACACCAATCAGTTCACATCATTTCAACCCTCACCCATGCACGGCTTATCATCTGGAGAAAAAGCTGCATTTATTACATCATTCCAAGCCCAAAGTCAATCACCTTTACATAATAAAACCGGCCCAAGTTAGATATCAATGAACCTTTGAGGAAATATCGCCAACATCCGTCGCCGGCGCAAGGAAATAAAAAGAAATCCACAATGAATTTATTCATCGATTGTTCGCCAAACACCGAGATACTCATCTCGCGCCTCGTATTGGTTGTTTTGCATTGGGAAACCGTTAGGAATCGCATCGATTTCGAGCGATCTGCGCGATTCCTAGTACTCTTATCGCTTCATAAGCGCAGCCCACAGAACGCGGCTACACAATACCTGCCAATGTTGCGTCCTTTTGTCGCGTTTGTTGGCGTTATTAGAATATCGGGGGCAAGTATGTTTAAGTAAAGCGTGCTTAGCAACCTGAGAGTAATTCCAATCGCGGCATCGTAACTCTTACGTCTTATATACTTGTGGGCAGCGCGCACTGAACAGTCAAGCCTGCGAGATTTTATGCTTAATGCACTAACCTGTAGCCCACGATGTGAATAATGCAAATACGAGAGCAATGCACAACAGCCAATAACGCAAACCATCATAAAGTTGAATGAATTTGCATTCAATTGGCTACTGTTGGAAATGATGCTGTGAAATGAGTTGCCTACCTTGTAAATGGCATTTTATCAAGTCAGCCAAATTCATAACATTTGACATATTTGCCATATGAATTAAATGTAAGTCCAATTACTATTATTACAAATTGCGAAACTACTGCAATAAGCAATCACAGCGAACGCAGAATTGACAACCGGCTTAGCTTTGAGGCGCATTTCTAGGTAAAGTAAACAAAATTTAAATGATTTATTATTTATTCCAATCAAGGTACAGATAGGTACAATCAAATGAATGGAGATATTATTCAATAAATAATTCATTTCCGTGATTAAACACGCATCGAAATCAATTTACGGATACCCGCTCATAATTTATACAATTCTGTTAATTAATCGCTTTCATAAATTATCCTTCTGGTCAGTAGGAACAGAATTAATGCCACCGCACGCGAAGATGAATCACCCGTCGAAAACGCACACGGCATGCACTCCACGCCTGGAAATCTCGGGGAAAAACGAACGTGTGATTCGAGATTGAAAGTCAAAGTCACATAGATTTGCCCCTCATTTGACTAACAAGTGTTGAAATTAACTAGCCCAGCAGACCCAACGTGAGACCTGCCACACCATGACTGGGCTCCGCCTTAACCGTGCATAGCTTAATTAAGTCGTGCGAAGATAACATTTTGCACAGGATGTCGACGTTGCAATTAATAAAACGTTTTCACTCGTCGACTGATAATCAATCTTTGCTTAGTCTTGGGATCTCTTGCGCATTCGATAGTCAAATAGATTTGTAGATATTTGGTCATGGAGTTGAGGTTAGAAATGCGCAAGATTGATGGACAGTGCCAAAACGGACGAGATCAAGCACACGACAATCGATGGCGGATACTCGACAATCGGTGATCGGCGCCAGCGGACAGGATGATAAATAACGCAGGGATTAGAGATTCGGACAGTCTGACCTACCTGGCACAGCCACAGTTTACAATACGATTGTGTATTGACAATTGTGTGGACGCTGCATATTTTTGAACAAACAAGGGAAATGCAAGCGAAAAATGTTTGTGTACCGAACCTCGTTGGTTTCTTTCGATTTTTGACACTGCAACAGCTCCATGTTTGGCGATGGTGGTTGCAATGCGTGGGACTTTTCGCGTCACAATTTCTGCTTTTGATTACTGCAAGTAGGTCAATGCGAATTCCATCAATTTGTACCAGAGCAGATGACATCCTTGGATTAACAATAGAGAACTGACGCCATGTTTGCATGATTGGAGAGCTTTATGTTAATTTCCAGCCTGTGTGTGGTACTGCGCGCAATGTTGGGACATGTGAGAACATAACGACATAACGGTATAGGGTCATTCTGTGTCCACTTGGAAATCAAAACAAATAACAGCCATTCTATGCGAGACTAAATAAACACTTAAGGAAATTGATCTTTAATCCATTGTCCAACTAATTCTATCTTGTTTTCCTTTTCAGGTAATACCATCTGCCTCCCAATGCATAACCTACGATGAAGCCTCCTGGAAACCATCTCAGGATATTACCACTGACTCCAGCTTTGTCACGCTCCACGAAACAGACACCCCACCCAAGCAAACGCGTGCGAAAAAAGTGAAACTCTATCTGAAAAAATGCAAGAACGCGTTAGAAGCTCGCATCACTGGTGATACTCAGCGGGGCGACGACCAAACCTCCTGGTATCTCGAAAGGGCATCCACAGCCTCGGTCATCAGTGGCGAGCGACCGGAAATTGACATCGAAAGCGATGCGCCTGCGGTGGTGCACTTCCGAAAGAAAACAGACAGCGCTAATATAATAGGGTTCAGCGATGTGGACGATGAGGAGTTTGATCAAGAGCACATGCTGGCTAGGGATCGACAAAGGGCATCCGGTTCATCCTGGGAAGAACGCGCGAGTTTATATGCCGAGGACTATGCAGGAGACAGAGTGAATTCGTGCTTACACGTTGAGAATGCTTCACTGGAAGTGCTTGAAAATGCCGAGGTGCAAAGTGTGGACGCGAGGGTTGCTAACATTGCGGAGGGTGAAGACTGCGATGATATTCTGGAGGTAAGTCATCTGCAGATTAAGTAATCTTCTACCACCCACTTGTATTAATTTTATTACCGATTTATGAATGGGTTCAATCAACCTTTTCCTGGTGGTCCATGACCACGCCTTGGGTATTCTTGCTGCTTAATTGTAGAGCAATAATTTATGCAGATTAGCTAATCGGCTTGCTTGACGTCTCAAACTCGTTTATTTATTGCCGACGATTCAATCAGCATTTTCAGCAGCTTTTTAACCGATTTGACACTGTGATTACAAATTGCCGCAGTGTCAACGGCTCGACGAGATAGCTCAAAGTTCCCGAACGAAATCACGGAAGAAATGCGAGAGTAATAAAAATATTACACTCGCAAAATTCGCATTACGGAATGTAGGTAAAGCAACGGTAATAATTATACTGATGAATTCCGACTTTATGAATTAATCGATATGTCCAGCTCGTCCCGCACATGTTGAGCACTTTATTAATTAACGTGCAATTAATTTATCGCTGAGATTTTTAATTAGCTACTGAAAGCTTTTTGCGGTATATTCGCATGAAAGCAAGTGAAATCTACTTGGATTCGCCAGACAAAAATAAATGAAGTGATTAGAGTAAACTAGTAATAAACTAGCGCCCCTTAGCATTTCGTTATCGATGGCTGATGCCTTTCTTCGCCGCCACAGCGCTAAATGCCAAATATGGCTGGCTAACACCATGCAGCCAGCGCCATATCAAGTCGGTAAAACCGGGCGCGACATCGGTTACCATTTGCTTGCTTGCTTTCCACTCACAGCGCGGACGATTTAGATGCAGAAAAGCCTCATGGTGTTACGAGGTTAGAAGGTTGGCCGGAAGCCGACTGCACTCTATCAGCATCTCTTTGCGCGTTGCACATCTAGCAGGAGTTTTGCGCTCAGCGGTGGCATATGGACGAATGGATGCACTTTCACCTTTCCTCTTGCGGGCAAGCGCGCTTTACCGTGATAAACATGTCGGCGGCAGGAGGCCATAATCGTAATTCGTGCGCACTGTATGCGAGACAATGCGACAAAGTTGTCCGTGCGCGTACTCATGATATGATAATACATTCCAACCTGCGGCTGCGTGAACACATGTTGCCTGCTTTGTAAACATCGCATCCAGCTTGTCAACGAGCTGATGTTACGCAGTTCTTTATTTTGCGTAACCTAAATGTTTCAAATAGACGATATATTTATATAGGTATATTTGAATCGTTTAATGATTGCGATTATTTAATATTTAATGATAGAAAGTACGCAGAATAAGTGAGGTATCATTTATCACGGCGGATCATATCGTAAACAATTGTAGGAAAACAAAGCTGATTATGCAACCAAACAAAAGGCCTTACAATAGATATGAATATGTGAACATGTGGTGTGGAAAATTCACTTTGCTCCTGGTGATTTAGCAATGATTAAACGCGCTTACAATCGATATTATTCAATGGAGTGCTTTTGTTTCGGGGATTTTTGTGTTCATTCCTCAGTTGGTATACCTCAAGCAAGACACCCACATCGGAGCGTATTATTGTGCATTTGGTGCGGCATTTACAACGCGGATTTGGTCGCCTTTCCTCGTGATTGTGATGTTGTCGATTGTCGAGCACAATCGACAAGTTAAGAGGTTGCAGATAAAGAAAACGTCGAGATCGATTTGCTTCCAATACTTCTTCACTCAAGTCAGAGCGTGGACAAGCGACGGTACGCGCGCGCCTAGGAGAACACGAAGGAAAATGCAAATCAAATGACGAATGCGCAACGGGCGAATGCGTGCACGCGCCTTATTTGTGAAGTGCAAAAAATGCCAATGTATCGATCACTTTCAAATACTCCAGAGTTGGCTATACATTGGATAACAGCAACAAGACGAAACGGAACAAAGCGTGCTGGTGTTTTCTGAAAGCGGAAACAAGAACAATAACGGATTAAAATGATTGTACCCAGCATAAATCGCAATTAAATTGCATTAAATCCCAGTGCTTCTTGCTTTGTATCAGTGTCAGGTATGTGTGGTTGTCATGCTGCAACCTTTTGTTTCAAATCAAAGCACACGTGATTAAAGGTGATTTACAGCTGGCTTTATCACCGTTATGGGTAATTCATGGAAATCAGCTTGAAATTCGGTTCGAAATCAAAGAAAATTTAGAAAGTTTACATTGTCGCCTATCAATTGGTACATCCATCCGAGGCGCCCATCTCCGAATATTTTTAATCCCTAAAAGCAACCATTAGCAACCAAGATGGTGTGGTGTGTATCATCTTGAAGAGTGAGTGACCCAATTTCCGAAATCGTCACCTATTGATTAAAACACGAAGCAAATGTATTTATATTTAGGAATGAAATAATGAGTAAATTTCTGAGTAAATACCTTAGAAATCAACTTTTAAAATAATCCTAGAGCATATTTTTCTTTGTTGCCACGCTCATTATTCAAAGAGTGGTACGCACATACTTCCAGAGCGTTGTTTGAACGCAAATAAACCCAGATTGGTCGCCACTTAAATCCAGCTGCAGTGAGGTTAGGTTATTCCACTTAAACAACCACATATTAAGTGGATCAACGCTGATAGCGCGCTGTTTTTCGCTCACTTGCTTATTGATTTGATATTATTATTCGTGCTGGCAGCTGGAAAGCAGACCAATGGATCAATGGAGCAATGCGCTGACTTAGGTCATTTTTGGTGACCCAGTGGCGAGTGCATGTATGCAAATGTGCTAAATCGTGGTAATTGTGTGCTGATTGCATGGTTTCTACTGTATCTGAAACACTCATATTTGTGCGTAATTACAGCATATTTACCTGCCGTCAATTCCACGTTCTTGCTGTTTACCTAACAGGCGATAGTACATTTAGAACGTAATAGGTACTCCTGTGTGGAAGGGACATTCTTAGGCGGCTGCTGCTCCTCCAATGATTATAATAATTATAATGATTTATAAATATTCATATGGAGGAAAGGAAAACTATATTTTTGATACTTATTTTTTAACGACTTATCATTTCGATGGGAAGTGTGACAGTGACTGAAACCATTTCAATTCAAATATTAATAAGGAAGGAACATGTTTTGTTTTAATATCTGTGAATTTTACGTTGAAATAAACGTGTATTTCAGAATTAAATCTCACATCTAGTGTTCATGTGAGATTCAATTCTGAATTGTTCCGAGCGATTCAACTTCCAATGAGGTCGACAATATGGTTCATTGCATCTTTAATGAGTGCACTCGACCACCATCAATCACACCCCTTTCATCTTGTGATGGGATACGAGTTAATATGATTAAAAAGTTCTCAATGATTTGAAAGTTGTTTGCTTTAAATTCCGTTAATTACAAAGAAAACAATTTTATATGTCTCTACTAATTTCCTATTGTAGAAAAGATACCAATTTTGGTAGTAGTTTGGTTTCTTTTCAGATAATTCGTTATTTAGGAAGTCTGTAAATGACGAAATTTTTCGACTTTTTTGACATTTCCTAATGTAGCAATACCGAATGTGAATAATGCACGGCACGTTTCGAACATTTTGCGCAATTAATAAATAAAGACGTATTGCATCCGCGAGTCCGCACCGAACCGCGCACGACCAAGATATAAATAATAATCGTTAACGCCGTCATTGCTGCACCGGCTGAACCTTTGCGCACGCGAGCGATAATATTGTTATTGATTATTCATTGCTCGTATGGTCGCTTCTTCCGACAGAATGCGGTGTAAATCTTCAAATCGAAAGTACACTAATAAATTAAGCAATATAATCTGTGCATAACGACCACATTATTGCAAGGACAATGCACAATGGTAGGGATGAAATCATTATTCAGATGGAACAATATTCAGAAATACAAGTTACGTTTGAAAAAGGGCATGGGGCTGTACGTCGGTTTAGGTGGGCAATACTTTATCTATTAGATCACTGTGGGGACGTGCGGGGAAGCAGAGGAAAGGTTGAATTGTTGCAAAGTTATCTACTATTATTGGAGTAACTTTCTGAATAAGGGCAGAGACAGCTGTTTTATTTTCGGAATATAAAAGCCCTTGCAACGCAAGCATTTGGGAAGATTCAATTGATTTTGTACATTTATTTTCATTGTATGCAGTTTCTGGACAAAAATGACCATATTTCTTGCTAACTTGATAGATAACCTCCAACAAAACATATTCGAGGCAAGTTTTCAACAACATCGGTTCATAATTGACCAAAAGTTGGTGTGAAAATTTTGAGATGAGAGTTAAAAATCATCATCCGAGGCAATGTATTCAGCATTCGATTCAGGCGCAACTTTTATATGATGTATGTAAAAATCATCAACATCTCAATTTTGTCTTCAGTTGTGAACCTGAGGTATAATAATTGGTTACATTTGTTTTGACATGAAATACTACAGCGATTAATATCAAATCCTAATATTTAAAAATCTATATCCACTCTGCAACCTCTGGCTATAATTACCTATAGGTAACTGAATGATCCCAGGATGTGCCGTGAGCCGATCCTCGATAATAGCTAATTACGGGCGTTGGCCTGCTAAATGAAATCCGTCAGTCAATCGAAAGGGAAACAAACAATTCGGAGATGCGGTGCCGGTGAAAAGTCAAGTTCGATGAACGTGCGGAATGCTCAAAAGAAAAGTGATGTGCAATACTATTACGATTACCACAGAGATAAATTGATGATAGTAAATAAGTTTAGAGAGTAATAAAGATTGTAGACTTATTATTTATTCGCACCTGGAGCTTAATTGTGTACTTGTCAAATCTCCGAATTGAATCAGGAATTATGCAAAGTCATCTATCGTAATTTCCGATAAACAAAAAACACGCATCGTGAGACGTCAAAAGCGGAGATAACAAGCAAGCTTCATTGCCTTGTCTCGCAGAACCACGATCATCATCAGCGTCGACATAACCTCACAAACATAAACAGTTGTTATTGTCGTTGATGGCAGGTGATTGTGCTTGATTGCTGTCGATTTAAATCGAGGCGATTTTTCTTCTTCCTCCAAGTGCGTCCGTCACGAAGTATGCATTTGGAATGAGAATTACACATGCAAGAGGAGATTGAAAATGAAAGGAAACTCTCACTTTCCGATGAGGAATTTCAAGTTGCGCAATGTAATTACAGAAAATATTATACTAATTATTTGATGTGCATCAAGTGCACGATTAAGGTAATTGAAGATAAGGTGCTCCTAATAATAACAGAGAATTCGATTTGATTCTTTGTTGGGAACTTGGTTTCGTTTCTATGGGCGAAAGAGTAGAGTTGGACATGAATGAAAGTTAGCAAAGCACCATATCTATTTTTGGTTCCATTTCACCATAGAAATATCTAACATATGCAACAATGCAACACATGGTATATAATTGAGAAGTACAGAGAGAAGACAAATTAAAGGGTTTATTACAAGAGGGTGAAGTGTAATGAGTAGGCAACGCAAACAAGACACTTTAGAGGATTACCTTCAATGAAGCAGCACATTCTCGGATTTATGCTGATTGACAAAACAACTTCCGAGGAGGAAATGTCTGGAAGTAACAAATTTCATGCAAATTTTAACTTGCCGTTCTTTTATTATATTGCGGCGTGTGTGTCCCCTTCGCATGATGCATAGTAAGGAACAACCTAACCTAATAAACGACCTAGGAAAGCTTCATCGAGCTTTATTCACATGTGAGTTATTGCCGACTCTTCGCCGGATGTCCGCCGTATTCATTTCCTGATGGTACCCGATGCACCGAAACGAATTACATTGCATTGTTTCCATCTTTCCAGGGACGTCTCAAATATATCTTTTGCCTAAAATAGCAGTACGAAAAGAAATGAATTTGCTTGTTTTCAAATTGGTAAGCCAATCTCTTTTAGTCCATCACTCCAGCACGTAACCATATTCTAGTCTACAATGGACAACTCACATCGTGATTAATAACCCAGGCTAATTAAGACCATTATACGACGGATTTACTCCGCACGCGTTCGTCGTCTCAAGCATTAATAACACTTTTTTGTCCATCGGCAGTCGTTTTACGCTTGAGCGGAAGAATCTATGGATCTAGTGATGCATCGCGTGTTTAGATTGTGTGCGAAATTCAAATGCCGTCCAAGCGTAATTAACGATCGGCTTATAAGGCGTTGTTGTATTTGGCGATATTCACATAACTCATCCCGTCGACTCCAGCTGATCGCGCTGGCACAATCCGCAGATGTGCGCCAGTGGAACGCGTGCGATGGGCATGGGCGGGAAAGGGGTTAGCCGATAGGTAAGTAGGTACTAGGTTGTGTCCTGAATACGGGACGTACTATAATGGGCAATGAGCGGCGATAAACGTCCTAATACGGGCCGGGTGCTTTCACTGATGATAAGTATCGCACGATGCACGAAGAGCTTAGATTTATTTTGCGAGACAATCAAATAATGAAGATAATTACACTTCTTTGACTACACCGTGCAAAAGCAAATTTCTATTGCAAATTAAATTAACGGCCCTGCACCAATTTGGAGGTTGATGTGCTGAAGCGAATGGTGTTGAGCAAATTTTTCTGGAAGCCTCCTAAGACACTTGACCAGCTCTGTATCAGCATCTAGGGATGACCCATGACTTGAACTGTACTGCACGATTCTGCCAAAATCGGAATTAATT
This sequence comes from Ecitoglossa quadriceps, assembly GCA_027574925.1. Classification (NCBI taxonomy): domain Eukaryota; kingdom Metazoa; phylum Arthropoda; class Insecta; order Coleoptera; family Staphylinidae; genus Ecitoglossa; species Ecitoglossa quadriceps. The sequence goes on along the minus strand of JAODGC010017103.1, from coordinate 97,100 downwards.
TATCTGAATTTAAAAACATTTTTTTGGGTGAAAACTAAACGCCACAAGATAACAAGAAAAGTAGTGTCGTATTGGGCAACTCCTAGTTAGTCAATTAAACATACCTTGCTTATATTCCAAATGTATATTTGTGAGATATATGCGTTCATATCAACGGCTGATTTTTTTCAAAAATAGATGTATAGTAACCAGAAACAATTTATGTTTACATACATTAGCTTGGTATAAATAATTGTCTTTTAAAGAATCCTAACCATAATTATCGACATTTGGATCCATGCACAACATTTGAACGAAAGCTCGAACATCAAAATTTAAAAGAAAAAACGAAGGCTTCTGAAAATGAAAATTAGTCACGTAGGGTCAATTTCATTTTGCATGAAAAAATGGTTTTGAAATTTGTCACTATGGTCTTACCGAAGAAATATAAAAAGATAATTGAAAATATGAGCAATAAATGCAACTTGAGCCAGAAGCGTTTTTTGAAACAATGCTATGATTGTTATAGTATTATTCTTTGAAATTTCTATTCTAGGTTTTATATGGAAAATAAAGGAGATTGAGACCAAAAAAGTCTTTACAATCAGTTTTATTTGAGGAAAGACATATATTAAACTTAAAATATTCATAATGTTGACTTCGCATCAACAATGGAAACAAAGGTCTGTGTTGTGGTGGATCAGTTGCAGCTGATAAGTTGTGACATAAACACACAATCAAGGTGACCGCTAAAGAATATCCACAATGTTTATCTATCACACCACCGGCAACGAAACTACTCAGTGTCATTCAGTCGCGCACGTAGCACGTATCGTTTTCTATGTTTAGTGCACCTTACAAGTTCCCAGCTGAATGTGGGATCGAGGTAAAAATTAATACTCATCTTACCCAATTAATTGATGCTTCCATCGGTTCAGTTACAGTATACTTTGTAAGTGCAAAGACAAAAACCAGTGACTAATCTTGCTGAAATGTGCGTGGTCGGTCCCCAAGTCTATAAAATTACTCCCAACTACCGCCGCATAACACTTTATTTACTTGTTTATGTTCATTTACTTACTCGATTGGTTTTCTATTTGGTACTATCATACCCAGCGTATATTTCCGAATCCCACGTAATACCAATTGAAAGCAACCAACGAAATACAAGGAAGATGCTCGCTCGCACACGAGACACCACGCTGCGTCACGCCGCAAATTAAACCAACTGTACATCGTACGGAGGGCTGGGGTGAGCTGCACGCCTGTTTTTGATTTATATGTTTACACACTTGTAAATTACGGCGAACATGCAGCGTGCTGCGCCGATGAATAATAACGAAGTCGAATGCTTAAGCATTGTGTAAGCGGGAGGAAAATTTGCTGCGAGGGGTGTGAGTTGGAGCGAAAGTGAAACTAAAAGCGTAACTTGATACGTGTGCTTGAAAGAACAAATAAACTAATAACGAGTAAAATGCGTAAAAAGTAGGGTGGGATGGAGGGGAGTAGACTTAGTTGATCTTATAGGGGACCATTGTGGGCTACTTCCTGTTTATAGAGGGTTGACAAGGGTTTAATTAAACGGGATGGAACCATAACAACAGTTGCTCAAGCAGGAGGACGAGGAGAAACTAGTTGCTAATACCATCATATATAAATCAAACAGAGGCTGTTTTTAATCGATATTAACCCACATAACCTCATTTTTCCTTGTTTTAATATTGGATCTTGTCAAAGTCTAATATTAACCCGGTTTGTAATGTACTGGCTAGACTTTCATTGCCATTAATCATGTTGAAATCGATCGAATGTGAGGAAACGGATTGTGTGCGCACATTACAGACCCACTGCTCCGACGCGTCGATAATAATTATTTTTATGGCTCCATTAAATAATTAATATCAATGCGCGGCGCCGCGATTTTCACCCAGTACCGAATTGGAGGATTTGAGCGTGTAAAGTGTTTTAATTCGATTTCGACACAAATGCACTTTTCCAAGCGTAGAAAGCGACCACCATCAAGAAGCGACTAGAAAATCTCAGTTCAAATTTTGACAAACCAAATATCAATTAAATCCATTACACATAATTGCCTTGGAAAAAATTACACCAAGATGGTATTAGCTATCGCATTTCTTGGTACAAATACAAAAATTGTGTCTCGTAGTTCAGGTAATTAATAATTAGGCAACATTTCGTGGAGATACTGCTTTTCGTCATTGGATATTCCAATTTGTCTATTCCTTCGACATGCAATTCATCATCCAATACAAGACGAAGAGTCTTTGGTACGAAGTAATCTATGATGATTTGATCATCCTGCTTATGATAGGAATATTTAACTTCTGTATCTACTCCTCAGTCATTCCTCTCATATTTCTTCTGCCCCGTAATTTATTTCCGATTCGTTATTCACGAATATCGCATTACTCTCCAAGTGCGTGCTATACTCACACATCAAGCAGCTTTCTAAATATTTACTAATTGATGGTAGGTGATTTGCACAATGACATACAACCCGAAATTTGTCTTCCGAAGGTTCTCTACCCGACAGGAGTGTGTAGTTATGCCTACACTTTGCTATCCCACTGCATGGCCTACAGTAACAGTAATAATTTTTCTTGTTTCAGGCGAAATGCGACGTTGCCACCTTAGTCGACCGCCATTTTGGTAGATTGTACGTGAACTATGTGCACACTAGGTGGAATCTTATTCGTCAAGCACGCGATCTGCTCGTGTGCGAATATCACGGATGCCTCAAGCGCTTCGAGGCAGAGTTCTGCCTACCGGCGAGCATGCTTCTTCAGAATATCAAGGTAAATCAAACGATTGCTAATACTTAATCCGGCTTATACGGCTTATCAACCATATCGATCTCGTATTGATCTGCGCTGAAGCATTTATCAGCTTGGAACCTGATCGAAATTGTGTCGAAATAGTTGGAGCATAATGTTAAACTAATTCTCAGAAAATTTTCACCGAATGGATAATTTGTGGATGGCGAGTAGTACTCACTTGCACCATAATTAGAAAGTGTTTTCTTTGCATTCCTTTGATGTAATGAGGAGTGGAAACAAGATGAAAAATTAGAAGCGTTTTGTTTTTGCTCAGCGTCTCCGTTAGGATGACGGCAGCCCAATTTACATCTCGTAAAAACGCAGTCTGATATGTAAGGTATACGTGTTTTCCTACGTTTCGGTACGCAATTAAAATAAATTGTTTTCATCTATCTCGATATTGGATCCGCGTGTCTTAAGAAGAGCGATTTCAACGAATCATGTTGGGGCTTGTTCAGCATGAATTTGAGATTCCCGGCTGTGATAACGGAATGCGTCGAGGTTATGTTCAACAAGAAATTTTGAGAAAAAGGAAATATAAATGAGAAAAGTTGCCATCATAGTGACTTTTGTATCTTCATTGTGGATAAATAGCACTTTGCGCTTCCTCTGATTGGAATTTTGATGGACAAATTTTAGTTGTTTTGATTGTGTTTGCATGTTGCGCCAAAACATTGACATTTTTTTTCTGGCGCCATTGCACGAAATGTGGAGCACGATTCGGCCCAATTTTCCTTTTTCTTTGCTGAGAAGGAGCACGCCATGCTAATTTATCACTACAACAACCGCTGTCCATGTGCGCGTTGTTTTCGGCCATATTGCACATTGTTTCGTGCATTGTTACCAATCCGGTCGCATTTCGTGTGGTATCTCTCCAGCTTGTTGCGCTGAAACAGATGCTTTATGCTCCCATGCCGTTTCTGGCATAGCGCTTCAATATTTCACTTTCATTACATTGCTAAGACTAAGCTCACGCTGATTTCTTACTGGCCAGCCAGCGACTTATTACTGACCATATCTGGGCCGAAACGCGCCGATCATAAGAGCGGGCATTTCTTATGTTTTCCGCCTGGGCTTGTTGCACCGGTGCATTTCGCTTTTCTTTCGGCGCGTGACGCCAAGATGAGAGATTCGAGATTTCATGGATTTCATGGATTTCCAATCGTTTGCGTTTTGGGTTTGGCGGCGAGCACGACTGCCCTGCTGCAAGATAGCTTCATTAGGACCGATTAATTTCGAAAAATCAATCGTGTGCTCGTGGCTAGAAACTTTTCTTCCTCAAAAACACGTCAGACATTTGAGATGTTATGGAGTCACATTGTCACTTGTGGTGGTACATATTTTGCATCCTAAAAGGTACTACCTTAAGATGCTTACTAAATTGTAAGTTAAATGTTCATATCATTGCCAACAAATTTGTGATTAAATAATGTCTGGGTGGCGATTACAGTATCCAGCTGGCGCGGATAGTGTTACCGCAATAAATCATTGAAAATTAACCCATTCTACATTCTGTCACGTTGAGAGCACAGAAATAAACGCTGTTTGATGTTGAAAAACGTGGTAATCTCTAGTTTAACGCCATCCTACCCTCGCGTGGATGAATTCCTGGCAGCAAGAAACGATGATAATAAAATTCCAAGAGGCGCAGGTTAAAAACAAACAAGTAATAAATTAAGCGCATTCTAGCCACGCAGTGCCACGGCGCAGCACTTAATAGCGAGGATGGATTTCAACCGCTTTTTCCGAGAAGAATGGCAGTAAATGGAAGGTGGCACTTCCATTTATTTCAAGGTGGAACAAAGGTAATGCGTCAAAATGAGGCTGTCATAAGCGCATACAAGGGATGGTCATTTATTAACCCGTCAGTCTGGGAGACGTAAAAACCCGAATGTGCCGCACTAAAAGAAACGTTGCTTTCATTTAAAAGAGCCAAATGTAGTTTACGTAAATGGTGCCAAGTTTTTCTCAGCGTGAGCATAAGTTATGATTATGACGAAAGTTTCCTTTTTTAGTCAATTTCAATTTCGCGTGCATTTCCCAATTGCAAGTTTTAGTTTCCCATTGCTGCGCGCCTCCCCTTGGGAAATTCACCGTCTTGTCGACGATTAAGGCTGCAACCGTTTCCGTCTACTTTTCCTCCATTCTTTTGTTCTGCCTGCACGCGGCGTTGTTATTTCCAAATGGGTTTCCCGGAAGTAAATGCGCCCGCCGGCGACGCATTGCAAACCAGAAGGAAGCAGATGAGTAAATTGCATCACTCGCTGTTCGAGAGTAAACTATAGCTTATTAAATGTGATCAGTTTTAGTTGGTTGTATTTGGCGGCGTTGGAGTGCAAACCAAATCGGCTCAAACCACCTGTCAGCACTTTTGGTGCTTTTCTCTACTCTCATATAGGCCACATCACATGTACGCACACCTCCACAGCTCATATGCTATCCCTCCACTTGTCGGAAATTAAATCAACTGCACCCATTGCAAAGCGATTGGTAGCTGCGATTTGGAACCGTTTAGAAATAGAAATCGGACGTGTACGCGAATGCGACTATAAATCAGTTTTTCTTATTATAATCTATATAAATAAGCGCTTCGTAATTCTCATGGCACATAAATTACAACGCGATTATTCTTCCACTACTGATGACCACATGAGCATATGTAGAGGAACACATTCACAAATGTTATTAAGACTAACCACAGTTGGAATCCTTAGGGTAAAGGGTTTTAATATTATATAACGTCCTTGTGGCGTAAATCTATCTAACATGTTTAGTTCTCCATTGTTGTGTGGCGGGTCTGGTGGCAAGCACGAGGGGATGAGGAACATCTCAAATCATCGTCCCACGCAACTGATGCTGTGTAAATGGTTTCCATTTGACTTTTTACAGCCACAGCCTTCATGCGGCTTTTTACTGATCTCTGGTGACTGTATAGATGAGATGGGGGACATGGACACCGATGTGTCCCCTTGATAAGGAAATGAAAATGGTCTCGGGTGGATCTCAGTGTCTGGGACAGAGTAGAGGTGTATGTTTTTTTGTGGCAAGCTTTGTGGTGATCCTGCGGGTGGTCACACTGTAAACTGCATCAATAAGTCAAATTTATTGTGATCCTTCTTATTTCACTCTAAATTATGTTCTATAAAATCACTGAAAACAGGAAAGCAATTCAAGAAAGTCGACGTCTCAACGAAATGTTTTTTATGCAGCAAGAGGCAATAGAAAAGGTGTAACTTTGGCATGAATAGGAGAATTATTTTTGGAGATTGGATTTTCCATTTTTAGTAGGGTTCTCTTGTTTAGACCCCATAAAGTCGATAAAATCAATTATTTAATTCATCCATGCACAATGTTGTAAATCCAAATGTAAAAAAGAAGTAAAGGTAAAATAGTTACCAAATCATGAAAGATTGACGCGAAAAAGATCTATTCTTAATATTTTCCAAAGAGCTACTATTTCGTCATTTATGCAGTCATTTGAAAATCATGTTGTGTAGTATTTACGATATAAATTTCTAGGTTAAAGTAATTATTTCGCGATTTAACCTCAAAATATTTAAATTCTTCCTAAAATGTATCACATCCAAGTAAACCATAACCATACTTACTGCACCAATTTGAAACCAATTCAAGTCACATAATACGTTAATTTAAATATTTAAATATATACATACCACGGTGGAAGTGGACGATAAACAACAACCTCTCCACTCTCTTTTCTGCTTGCTTCTTTCCCAACACATTTCTCGTTATAACACACACGAAATTATCACGGCCCGTCGGACACATAACAAATTCACACTATTACGTCCATCTTGAACGGTACTCGTCTCGTCTCGCCGCCTTATGCCTTGCAGGGCTTAAGACACTCGCCACAGACAGTAATAGCTCTCATAAAATTGAATCTCCCCGAACCTTTCCGGCCAACTACTCTGCTTCGTTCCTTCTTGTCTCCCCATTCACATTGTGATTCCTCGTCTCACATTTCTCCTTGTAAGTGGTTACCTGGTTCCTTGTTGTGTTGCGCGTGTCTCACGTGTCGCCGCGCATATTCATATTTATAAACTCTCTCGGATTACACGGGACACGAAGGCCCGGTCGGCGGCGGGCATGCGTGATTATATGTTAATCAGCCGCTACTTACCGAGATCTGTTGGCGCGCCGACGAAAATCAAACACCTCGCCTGGGCGTTTAATTAAAAAATATGAACTATCATTACTTGGAGCTGAGAGCAAGGCAGCAATCACAGACTTCTAACTTTATTTGGGAGAGGATGTGTTGTAAAGTGGGATCGTAGGCGTTTGTGTTATAATCCACATAATAATATAAAATTATTATTGTGAAAATGCCATGGGAGGCTTTTATGTTATGTACCAATTATTTTTATAACGATGCTTTAAGGCACTTAGCACCATCTGATTTGTTTAGTTTATGATGGTATTGATGTTCATTTTTCTATTAAGCAGTTTGCCCAATTTGGTGTGGAAGTAATTTAGAAACTTCGTTATAACTTTTAAAGTAAAAATGGTACAAGCATAAATCATACTATTAGGAAATAAGTCATCTTGCTGATATAACCTGAAAATATCGAGAGAGGGCGCTGTAGGCTGTCATAAGAAGACTGTCAAATAATGCAATATATTCTTTTTAACTTATCAGTCGGATTTGAAAATAAAAATGGTATCTCATGAACCAGTCCATGGTATACAATATCATAAAATGGCTGTAGTAACATTTTGAAGTTGGCAATGTATGCGCAAAGTCTATCTGTTTCTTCATTTGCTTTCGTTTCCTTTGATATATAATAGTGTTGAGGTTAATAATAGATGCATCCAATGCATAATTTGCGTATTTCGTTTCCTAACTCATAATAGTAGGCTGTACAGTCCTCACGACTCACGATCAACTGGACTGTATTGATGCGCTTCAGTCAGTCACTGGCAATCACTGGAAATCAGTGGGAATTTAGGCATGAATGATGAATAAATAGGGATGCGCAGAAAGGAAAACTGATCATTTGCTTGATTCACAGACGATTATTGAATTATATCTGTGTAACAGCAAGCAGAAAATGGGTGGGAACCCTTTTCACTAGCAACTACGTATTATTGGCAAGAAAATGTTTAAATGAGATCTTGAGATTTTCAGTCGATTTTTGTATCAGATAAAATTTCAATTTAGAAAATTACTTAATTTTACCGGGAAGTAGAAGACATAATACGAGGGTGGTCCCATAAGTACTGGTTCTACCCAGAAATAAAATTTTTTAAGAATTGAGAGGCCCCCTGGTTGTGATAAGGAGGTTATTTCCGATTACTTTTTCAATAAACCAAAAGATCTCCTCTGAAGGGACCAACAATTGGTGAATACGATCTGGGCTGTAGTATTTAGCCCACCCAATTCGATCAATGGGATCTGTTTTTTTCCTCATTGTAGAGTCCAGTATCCATATTGTCCTTCTTCAGATAATGAAGCTAATTAGAAATAGGTACCCATCACCTCTCTGGGCGATAGAATAGTTCTTATCTTGTTCAGACCATGTTTACTCGGTGAAGTGCACTGTTTTGACCGTGCCTTTGTCCCCGGTGCGTATAAATGGATCCATGCTTTGTTCACGATCACGAAATGGCCTAGAAACTCCTGCGGATTACGCTTAAACAGCATCAAACACAGGTCTGATGTGGTCTCACGGTTACGCTTATTGTCCGGAGCGCCAATCGCACCAATTGCTTTCTCATGCCCCATCAATTTCATGCAGGACTTGTTGTCTCAGGTGGTGTTTTGAGATGCCTACTGTTTTCCTCCACTATCTTTTGTGGTTGCCATTTTTGGGACATTTGAGCATGGTTCACCAAAACCGCCGCGAGACCATTTTCTAACTCGTTACAATAATTGTTGCCTGATGCAAGCGAAAGAGAAGAATCCTTGAACATAGCTTGTTTTGATTTTGTTATATTCCTGGATTTGGCTGATTTGCTTGCAATTTTGAGAATAATTCTCGAAGAAAATAATACGATACGAAAATCTTCATTGCTGGTAGAATCATAGGACACTAGGGCGTAGGACTTCTTAGACTGCCTTTGAGTTGTAGAAATATCAATTCTGGGTTTCATTTCTAATAGATTTGATGTATAAAAACCTAATGCTATATGCCACAGATATAATTCCATTTAAATATTTAAAAATTAAATTCTATCCAATTAAGTATGTCAGAATCCAGCGCATATTTTTGCGCTATGATTGGATTGGGTATGTTTGGTTGCCTATTATTAAATTATTAAATATTTGTTGCTTACTTATAGTATATATTTTCTTAGTAAGAACCATGAAAAGGCATTATATTATTTATGAAATATTTAGGAAAAATATATTACTACGCAAGAAAATAATAAATTTTTAACAATGCCTGTTGATGTAGCACTATAACGAAATTTGTCATTCGTGACAATAAGGGAGAAAAATACGGGGAATTTAATTTCTCCATTTGAAATATTATCAATATAATTAAAAAACATATTACTTTTTAAGAGTATCGTAAACTGAATTCAGTATCTTTAAATTGAAAACTATAACATTAACCTATATATCTCAAGATAAGATAAGTAGAGTCTGCATAAAAATGCGCTAAAAATATTTATAGAAAGTAAAATATTTTCCATCACTACCTACGAGCAACGTGCATCGTTCTCGCATTGTGCGTGCGTGATTTCTGCTGTGCCCACATTATGTATTCATTTCGCGTGTTGGATGATCGACAACTTGTTTCCATCCCAACCAAGAAATAAAGCCAATCGCGCCGAAAGCTGAACGACGAAGCCGCTAAAAGTAAAAACCAAAGATAAACACGCCAAGTTTCGCTTCAGCTCACTTTTGGGTTTGTGTTGCAGCGACGCGTATTGCACATTGCTAAATGCCACTGCTGAAATGCATGCGAGTTTTTCCGTGCACTCATTTGCATTCGCCAAAATTGAGAGTCGTGCGGCGGCAATTGAGATTGTTGCATTTTTGAACAATTGATTGCCAAAGATGCTATATCTTAATTTGCGTCGTGTGTCCCAGATGTAGTTAGTTGAGGTGGGCTTGTATGTAGGGCAGGCGTGAAAAGAATTAAGGGTGATGTGATTAAAAATTCTTCATTCAATCGATAGCAGATGAACGAGTAAATATTGAAGGGCACGTGATAATATCAGGTGATATTTTGAATTGATTGTCTCGTTAGTTTAAATTGATTAAATGAATTGTTTGCGTGGAGCCCAGACTAAAACGCAAAGAAAGCCCAGCTTATGTTTTGCTTCATTTTTCAACATTTGAATATTGAATTGGTTTTTGACGTTTGCACCTGGAGGCGCAATTCGCACCTGCCTTCATTACTGGCATGAAATATCAAGACTAATCAGACACTTTATTGTTTCTCATTGAAAATATTAACTTATTTCTGCGTTGATAACTATACACGAATTGTGCAGCTTTTAACAGATTACGTTTTGCACAAGGCGTCAATGACTTGAACTCACCTTCCTCACCATCAAGCCAAGACCTAAAATAAATGAATCACGATAAAAGTGTACATCTGCTCGTTGAAAAATAACACGATGGAACACATCATATGCTTGGCAACATCAAGGTGGCAATTAAACCAAGACATTACTTAGTTTGCTGAGCTAATTGGATTGCAATATTTGCGGGTCGTGATTGGCGATAATTCCGCCATAAAACAGGTCAGTCTGATGTAGAGAAGGAGGTTGCATCTTCATATTGTGTACTGTAAATTATTACTATCATAAATTACAAGTTAAAAACAATTTTTTCTTACCAAGAAAAACAAGGAAATGCCCGTGAATTGAGTGTTTTGCTAAAATTTTACATGATAACCTAACCTCAGTCGACATAATAAATCGCCATGTGTTGTAATGGATGTATATTTTTGAATAGTAAATTCACTTATGCCACAGATTTTTGTTGAAATTCTGAGAATCTTTCTATGGACATTTCGGCTTTTACATCTCCTCCAAAAAGTGCACATGACTTTAAGAAAACCATTAATATACCGGGCATAATTAGCTATTATTTGTGTTAATTCTGACAGAATAATTACCACCTTGGTGGATCGGCGATGGTTTTTGGTGCCGATGGGCGTTAGATTAGTTGGTAATTCTCATAAGGCACAAACAACGCCATCACAACAAACCCGCTATCAAGATCAAAATGTTTCAAGTCACCGCCACCATAATGGTCATGCTAGTAGTGTCTGGCTAGCTGGAAGTCGCCAGACTAGGACCCTACAACCTGAAAAGTGATTCAGAGGTGTGTCCATGCACCAAAGGGGTGCGTAACTGTAATTGCATTAAGGCCGCATGGTTTCTCGCCACTCGGCATTCAAACCTCAAAATGAATTAGGGACAAGCCATGAATAATAACTCATTGAGATCGACAGATTTTCAAGGGGGTTATTCCAGTATTCCTCTCTTTTTACACTCTGCCTTGGACGCATCAATTTCGCTAATTTCGAAGGGCATCAACACATTTTATGATTACATCATAAAACTACCACCTCATGCAGTGTGTTATCTTTCTGTTTACGGCTTGAAATGGCGCGTAAGAGGGTTTATTAACGTTTTTATCTCTTCACGAAAGGTGCAACCCTTAAAACAAGGAAAATTTGCGAAAAGAAGCAGAAAATCCCTTGCATTCTACATGTAGTAATATGATGTAACATAACTACGTATGATATGTGTTGTCGAATGGAACATCCCTTAATGTTTGCCTCTATCATGCACTGGACGAGAAACCGCAGGAATGGTGTGGTGTTCAGTTCTTTTTAATGTGGGAACAGAAAAGATGGTCAGAAACGGATTCCTTTGTCTTCAACTCACAGCAAGAGGAGAATGGTAGGTGTTTTATCTCAGTTACATTACACTTTGTGTAATGTGTTCAAATTGATAACGAATCGAGTTGCTTGCGTTCGTAATAAATATCTTTTTCGCGTGTCAAGATATTGAGCTAACAGAATCTCTTAGTCAGCGTTTGTTTAATAATAAATAAATGGATGCTTGTTGGCAGGATCCAATAACAAGTGTCCGGTTGAGACTTTCCTTTCGCGCTGCAAGGATGCGGCATGTCAATTGTCAAACAGACAGCAAAGCATTTGATTACTTCTCATTTCAATACCATTTCATTGCCAATGCCAATACATTCATCATTTAATCGATGCACCAGTCCCAACTAGACTAACCCCAACTAGTGAGGTCGAAAAGTATGTCAGAAGGTTACAAGTGAAGTAATCAATCGCTAAATTAAATTTTTGTTCCATAGCTATGCTAATTCTTCAAAGCGAATTGAAACATTGCGATAAAAGTGAAATATTTGTTTGGTGTTTTCATTCATTTCCTTTAGATATTCTGCTGTCATTCTACAAAAGAATATGTTAATTTAATTCTTTAATGATTTTGACATAAATTTCCAAACGAAAATTAAATTATAAAATGTTGCTTGTTGGGAGGCTGGGATGGTAGAGACATAGATACATATTCAAACATATCGGTTTCATCATCATCATCATCATCTGCATCCGCTATTATGCGCATAAACCTATTTAGCGTTGTTTTTTTGGTCTTCTCTCTTATTCTTATCTCTTGAGGATTGCAACATGAATGCGACAAGCTGAAAATGGTAAAAACAAAACACGAATAAATCAGGCAAATCAATAAACAGTTCTAAAACTGGTTCCTTTTTGCATTACACCTCTCAGTATATTAGTGTGTTATTTAATTTTATTACTTTTCCACTTGACGAATCTATGTCTTGATTTTTAACTTATGCATTATTATTATGCATCAATCAATAAATCTGCGTTTCTTTACGCTTGCACCGCCATACGATTAATTTAAATCCAGAGTGTAGTGTTACGAAACCTCAGAATTATTATACATCGATATATAAGCTGATTGGTAGTAAAACACACCTTTAACCGGGATAATTTATACTCGACGCAAGCGCTGCCGCTGAGAGCTTAAAGGTTTACAACGCACAAAAAATAGAAAAACAAAGCAGGGCATTTGAATTTATCAACATGAGCATCATGAAGTTGCTATTAGCACATTAGTGCGAAGCATTAAACGTATATGAATTGTTTCACACATTGGGCGGAATTATATTTTATTGATTTCCTGCCAGTCAACCATTAAATCAATAAAAGCGTTTTGGTAGAACGTGACTTTTATGTTATCATCCTTCAAGACTATGTCTTGTACAATAGAAATCGCATTGTTAAAAATGTCAAATGGAAGATATCCTAGGAAACAATTGACCAGCACATCACCCATTTCTATCTTCAGTTTGTCAATGTCTATCATATAATTTCCATGTTTTTGACGTTGATTTATTTTCCTTATATACTGATTTATAATAAGTTGATAACAGAGGTATTTTCAATGTATTGTTGTGCATTTGCTAAGAGGTAAAGTTTAGTTTTTAGATTTGGATTTAGATCCTGAAAAATTATATCAATCAGTCCCATTAAATTAAACTTGTGCGATATTTAAGATTGTTTCATATTATCCAGCATAATAAAATCTTTCACTTTTAACCCTGACATCACCTCCATTCGTTACAATCATAATGATCAGTTTTTGCATTGATTACATTAGTGATTATTGTTACGATTGCAATCGCTAGCATGCATTGTGCATTGTTGGTTGCCGACTTTGCAGGTGCCACATCTCGTTACCCGCTACTCCTTTGCCGGTTCACATTACTCATTGCACCATTGCACGTTCGAAGGAAAGTGTGACGTCCTCGATCAAGATCTCGACATCCCGACAAACAATGGCACTGTAAAGTGTGCATGGATGGCTTGGTGGAATCCGCGTCGCTGCTTATTATACACCTTGCAAACGCGGCAGAGAGCTGCAAGCGTGAAGAATTGATTTTCGGTCATTTATCGATGCTCACTCATGTGAGCAGTTAAATTTTGCTCAAACAATCCAATGCAAATGAGACAAGAGGGACACAACTGGTTCAAGTGCCACTGTGCCACTACTGTCAACTTGTTGCAAGTGTCACACGATTAGGCAACCAAACATACCGTGAAATTAGTAGCTTTTATGAAAGACGAAATCAACGCTCTGCTTAAAAGATGACCGTCTTTAATTGAAACTTGTGTTTTATTTCCATGTCGCTTGAAGCCCCATTAAACGTCGAATGTTGAAGAAGGGAGGCATCGCATGTTGTGACGCTCTTTTTCTCCACAGAGTGCGGTAAAGTGCACTGGCAATTGCTGCATCCACTGCGGCAATGCGCATACATTCAAACATTTAAATTGTTTATCGGTGCAACGCGCAGCGGCGTGTAATTGCTGCCGACATACAATGCAATGGGGCAAGTAACTAAAGATACCGGCGTCAATATAACGCAGGAAAATTATATTAAAATTATTGGAATACATCCGAAAGAGTTTCGAATGCTTGGATGCAAGGAAAACGAAATATTGATGTAACAAATGAATTTGGATAGAATATTAGGTTTTATATTGCAATTGGAACAAAATACCGAGTAATAATTGGTGGAAAAGTTGCCTACCTCAAGAGAGAACAGAATAACATGTTTTGACATTTTTCAACAATGTCAACAATCGCGGAACGATTTCATTTAAAACCAACAGAATTCCGTAACAATTCAATCTCAATTTTAATTGAGCAATTTAATGACTAACCTAAAAAGTGAACTTGTGTCAAACGGGTCAAAATAATAGTAAAAAGTAATAAACAAACATTGTTTGCTCGATGTTGAGCATCCTGCTGCAATCTGAAAATTGAAATCCCAAAGTGGGTGCCTTCCTTTGCAGCTCAGTCGGTATGATATCTGACGTGAATACGTGAGAAGATACAACACTAAATTTGCAAACAGCAAATCTTCAATCATTCTCCACCAATTTCCTCAAACATCCTTCAATGAATTAAAATGTCTTAATTTATTGAACCCATAGGATATAACTTAAACAAGCTTGTGCAATGTTCAAGTGAAACTTCAATTATCGAATGAACATCCACCTAATTCAAGAGTCTGCATTTTACACTCTTACCATTTCTTCTTGCTCCACTTCCTGCAATTTTTGCTCCCTCCTGCAATGTCCTATTAGCAAAGCTTTATCTCCTTCACAATACCTGCACAAATACAGCTCGTGGATGACTCGTCTGCCCGCGGTCCGACGTCCGATCGTATTGTGGGGGAGAAACGACCATGTCTCGCCACCACTCTCGGCATCAGGCAGCCAGCGCCAGCAGGCCCAGCAGCCGGAGTGCATTCACATTCACACGTTACTGTTGCTTGCGTGCAGCAGGAGGCGAGTTCCAATCGGCCGGCGATGCGTACGCGGCGCCTAGAATCGCGCACGGCTCATTCTGCCGTCTGCTGAGTCTTCAGTTTATTGTCGGACGCTGGTGTGGTTGGACGCGTTGAGTTGAATGGGTCGCGAAGAAAACCACGCGAGAAAATTGACAACAATAATATTGGAACGATTCGGAGACAGTGGATGATAAAAGAGACGCGAATAATTTTGCAAGAAGCTTGCAACAATTTATAAACAACCGAAATTTTGTTGTTGTTGTGACTCTGACATAATTTGTGATGTGTTGTGTTGGTTAGCAACAATTGAAAGTGGGTGATGAAAATTGGTTTATTGGGATATTTATTCATTTTATAAGGTAATTATAAACAATGTGCTTTCCACCTCATACAGGGTGTTTTCAGCTACTTACCCCATACACAGTTTGGTCCGCCTTGTTCTCTGACGCAACAATCAGAGAGTATGATATCAAAATTCCAACAAGTTCCCAAGCTAGTAAAAATTCGCTCGCAGCTCATTTTTATTTCCTGCGTACCTATAGCTGCTTATAATAGTCTCAAGTCACTACGTTATGTCTGCTGCAAGACGTCGATGGCCGATGCCTTCAAGAGTCCAATGCCACGGACTCGCGCGTAACGAGCCAAACTTGGCCCCATTCAGACTCGGGCTAATGCGGCGCTCAGTGAAAACAAAAAGAAGTAGATGGGAAAAAAAAACACACACACAATATTAACACAACCACCACGTCTCCGACGGTGGTGTGCGGTGGCCAGCTGCGTTACGAATGACACTCATTGTCATTCGCCGAAAGTAGCCAAATGGCTGAAAGTGAATTAAGTGCATACTTAATTTTCCTGGCGCATTGCGCAGCGTGCAAAAAGTGAAATTCTCTCTATGCGTGCTGAGGAAGTGAGATGTGATTGAAGAGGTATTTTGGAGACATTTATGTCTCATTTGATGATTTATTTTGACTGAATGAATTTGCGGCTATATTAATCGTGTGCGATTTTGATTTCGCCTGCTAGTCTACTTCCATCAATCAAAATTAAGGTCAGCGCGTCCGAATCAATGGCCCGCCGAAAAAGTAAACTTCGCGACGTGCAATGCGCAGAATGTTTTACCCTGCAGCAATCTGTTATCATTCATCTTCTTCAAGCAACACGCAGAAATCACCCATCACACAAGCTGCACATGTTTAGCCATGTTCATTAATTTTCGAAAATTTTATGTTTGGTTTCACTGCAGTTCTTTATTACCTTTCTTCGTCTGGTGATGATAAGATGACAAAGAACTTCTTGACATTGCAATTTAAAAAAACGTACATTTTACTTTTAATTAATAAACTAATTATATTATGGTAGAAGTAAATGCAAATTTAACAAAGGAAATATGCTTGTGTCACAATTTCACAGCCAAGGGTAAAAATCAAGAGTTTTCCCAATTTTAAACAGATTAAATTTGGTTGGAGAAAAATCTATAAAGTGTAATTGATTTTGTATTTCGAGGAAATTTTATTTTTTAATGTGACTCGTATGAATCTCTTGCTCTCTGAGTAAATAAATCCACATCAAACACTTTTCGCACCTAATAAAGCATCCTATAATCCACCTCCACCATTTGTCACGTGCCCCGAGCCGAGTTTTACGAGCCTCGTATTTATTTTTGGCATTTTCCGGACGCATGCCTATTAATATTTGATGGAAATCTGAAAACATGCGAGTAACCGAATAAATCACGCCGTATTATGCTAGCAGCGCCCCGAATTGTGCACTGAGTTGGATTCACAACATGCGCGTGTTTTGTCTGCATTGTGCACTTTATTCCCAACCAGCAGATGGTCTGCTCTCACGGCAGTGGGCTCTTGCTTTTGAGGGCTCTCATGCAGGCCTATTTAACGCAGCAACCATTAGCAGCCTTGCAACAGCTGTGAAATCGAGCCTGAAATCAGCCATAACTCGCAACAGCAATGAATTTTATTGGGTTATTGTATCGGCAACTCAAATTACAACCTACAAGTCAAATCAAATCAACTGTTGGTTAATTTCTCCTCTAGTCTGACAGCGCACTTAAATCTCCTCTCCGCCGAGCATTATTAATTGAAACGTTTGCTTGATTAAGATAAACGTCGAGTTAATGCACCGTCTGCGTTGTGGCTCGGCCGGCGTGCGGCTTGCGAATTAATTTGTTATAGAAGGTGATGTTAATTGCATTGCATATTGCAAACGTTACAAGGCATACAGGTTACACACATATTTGTCTGGCGATGCAGTAATATGATCATGCGCTACGAACCGCACCATCTTCAAGATACGGAACATTCCGATGAAACATCTATAAATCCATTTATGCTAAATGCCCGCAAAAAAACAACGAGCGCACATCTTCCACCGTCCGTCCGTCGGCGGCGGCGGCTAATCTGCGCCGACTCGTACGCCGTGAGAGAGCAGTGTTAAATTTATAAACGACCGATGCCGGGTTATATAACTCCTGGGTGGGCCAGCGTCGCGTCGCGTTTTATTATTTTTCCCAACCATCACCCAACAAGCTGGATGGGCAGTGTGTCCATAACGGCCGCGAGGCACACAAAGGCAACGGCGATCTCGAACTGTTACACGCCCGCAACCTGGGTTCATACTGCGCGCCTTGTGTCCGTCGAAAAACATCAAAACCAACCACCCGCCAGCGCTGCGCTACGCTGGAGGACGTGTGCGGGCATAAATTTGCTTCTATTCACCTCGCGATTCAATTAGTGTGGTAGCTGGAAAAAAAGCAATTTATAGCATCAATTCCGCGGAAATTATTATCTCGCATTGGTCGCAGGACCCTAGCGGATGGGATGGCATGCTTCTTTTTATTGGCCACAACTATGTTAACGTTCCCACAAGTGTCTGGTGGTATTGTTGACTTTAAACCTCCCGGCAGGCATTAAGTACTATGCTAATATGCTAATATCGTTGTTTATTATCCGGCTGTATCATAACGCACGCCGAGCCAACGCCGGGAAACAAAAAATAAACAAAAGCAGGCATGCAGCATGCGAAAATCAATTGCTTGCGCCACGGCAATAAAAATCAACTCGGCTGGGATTCCAAGCGTAGTCATTTTTACAGCTAATACCTTGATTTATTGATAGTTTTCATACC
The DNA here is from genome assembly GCA_027574925.1 of Ecitoglossa quadriceps. Lineage (NCBI taxonomy): Eukaryota > Metazoa > Arthropoda > Insecta > Coleoptera > Staphylinidae > Ecitoglossa > Ecitoglossa quadriceps. Next base: position 78,797 of record JAODGC010017103.1, on the reverse strand, counting down.
GTATGAGTGAGCCGAAGACACTACACCCTTCGAATGGTGGCTCTCACACAAGCTGCGAAATGCAAAATGCAAAATATTATTGCAATCTGACGTAAATTGCACCCATCACTCAAACTCAAGCCCCAAAAAACAAACTAGAGCACAGCACAGTGTGACGATGGTGGCAGGTGGTAATTCGGGCATAATGAATGTGAAATCGAACGAGGCTTAATCACCGTTACCATCGTTTTTATTTTTATGCACATTCTCGTTACTTAACATTCGCGAAATTAAGGTGAAGAGATCGTGCCAAAATGAATGATGCGTTCTTAAATTCCCATCTGAAATGGACTAATTAAATTCCGATTGGAGAGTGGTATAAAAATTTATGCGTTTCAACACCAAGAAAAATTCGGACCAAAGTGAAAAATTTTACTTTTTCAGCGGTAAATTTCAACGTTACGACTTTGTAATTAACTTGCACTTGATTTTAATGATCAATGATTTTATTTTTATCTTGCGCTGATTACATCCGTCCATTTTATAATCACCCACTGCAATGCAATGCAATGAAATGCAATGCAATGCAATGCAATGCCACTGATAAAGTAATACAATTCGGAGTGTGTATTCATGCATTCTTCGTACACACTAACTGCATGGTGTTTAAGATAGAAATGGGTCTGAAATAGGTACATTTTTCAGTTACGTTCATTAAGCTCAATGCGTTGAACAGTCACAGTCCTAGATTAAGATTGTTGCGTTATGTTTATTATACGTGCGTTTTCAAGTGCAGATTGTGCACTTCGGACATGAAATTATAATTAAACTCAGGCTAATAACTTGCATTACATAAATTGCAATGTTTTACGGCTGCAATTTATGATTTAAGTGCTACAGCATTTGAGTAATCAGCGTGTGTAAAATACGTTTACACTTTCTGTAAATTTAGGTTATGATCATGGCCATACAGTATGCAGTATTTCACAAAGACGACTTTTTAAACTCATTTCTCCGTAGGCTCATCTAGTCTAGGCAACACTCACCTAAATTCAGCCAAATTATTGCAGCGCCCCGAAATTTCACTCAAATTTTCTAGGACAAACCCATAACTATGATTAATGACGACTCCCGATATTACAACATTTATGTCACTCACTATAGCCAACATGCAAAATGGCCTACATGAATCCATGTGATTTATTGGTAACTGGCGTCTGAAGTGGATGATCATCATTTGCGGTGCCTGTTGAGGTTATGATTGTGAATCGTTCAAATTCTAAACGCCTCCGGTGACGACTAGACTTTAACGATTTGCGAACATTACTTGCGAATTACTTAGGTGGAGTTCTTTACTTAGTACAATTCAACTTAGGCCAGATGACTAAACTTGAAATTTATTAAGTTCTCATCACGTACGTGGAAAACATGTAAAACGGTTTACTTGTGTTGTGTTTGACGTAAGTCGGAAAATGTATAGTTAATAACCTATAATGAGTTATCGACGTTTTGCGTTGACGTGCATATTCATCACTCATCATAATACGGTTATTTGCACGTGGCCGGCGGTCATCCGTTTTCTAGGTTAGGAAGGTACGCGCTTATTATCAACAACACCCAGCCGGCGTGCGTGTAATAATTTAATAACCTTTTCGGTACCATCGTCTGTTTATGCATCTACATTTTCCAATCGGCTATTTTTCCCATACGATTCGTGTTTTGAGGTTATGTTTGCAGTCACGTGCACTATTGCCGCCGCATCCAAGGCGGCGCGCGGAAATGAAATTAATCCATCGGCTGGGCGCGCATAATGCACGCGTTGCGTTGGGAGGGCGTCGAATTAATCAAAAGTCGAAAACCTCCAGTGACCCTAATACTACGCGTAGATAGATAGTTTGCTGCTCGAGGGGACAATTTCATGCATCGTATATAAACGCGGGCACGCGCGCGCGCGCTGCTTCAAGTAGGCGAAGAAAGCTGAAAATGGATTATTTATTTCATTGATTGAGTGTCGAAACGTAGAGCTCAATGAAATGTCTTCAACCAGTTTATTAACTTTTCATCATGGCAACGCATAGTGACGCCAAATCGACGTGAAATTGTCGTCTTTGTAGTTCTAACCTATATTCCGGTATCTCCACAATGGTGGAAATATTTGAGGCTGGAATGTTGCTGGCGGTAATGTGCAGCTTTCCTACCGCTGCCTTGGCACAGTTGAAACTGTAATAAAATGCTGGTTTTGCTTGATTTCTATTCGTCTCATCACGACTCGGTCGCGAGTTTTCCACGTTTTTCCCGTGCGTGACTAAATTTCCAACGGTTGGGTCGTTTGCGCGTCGCCATCAACATTCAATCATACTCGAAGCATACTATGCTTATTTTTTATTCAGAGTTGCCTATTGTTGGGTGACACTCGTGTGTCTTGTTGCATTTTTGTTCGGAGCCAATCATGATCCTTTCAATTGGAAGATGTTTTTTTTTGAATTCATTTAATGGGCCACGGTTACCGTGTCATCAAGCAATAGATCATCCAATTATAATCCAGTGAACATTTGTGTTTCCTCCTTTAATGGTGATAATACGATGACTAGTATGGTTCACACGAGTGAACCATGCTGCATCTCCGGAATCTGTTGAAATGAATTTTTACAAATTCTAAGTACGTTTGTCCTGGTTTGCATTTAAATAGGTCAATTCCGAATGTAAAAATGGTCCTCCTGGTAGTTATGCATTTAAACGACCATGTTTTAGATGGCACTGACCCTTTTGTGCAACTGCGTCATTCGTGTGACACGAGAATAAACTATACCTGTATTCACAATGCCAAGTCACTGCCTACAAACGAAAGTACGAGTAAAATTTGCATTTGGGACGTTTTATCAGATTTCCACCTTTGGCTCCTTTTTCTCGGAGATATTTTAACAAGATGGTATAAATCACAATGAGAGACACGGGGGATTTTGTTCGCGGCAAAGCCAGGAGTGAGGTGCAGGCAGGTAGTTGAATGAAATGAAAACGCAAACAAAAAGTCAATAGGAACAATCCGATGCTCTTCTTCGGTGACCGCTGTCGATGCGTTGAGCATCGCCATTGTTCTACCATCTTCCCGACTTTTCCGAGAAGTGTGCACAGGCCGTCGCGTGCATTCAACCCGCTGCGCAGCTTTAATTCACACCTTTTAGCCAATCTCAGCCTCAAATCGGCAAAACGAATAAAGTGCCCTGCGTGACTCAAAATCAACCAAACTTGTTTGTACCTACGACTATTTCCAGCAGGCGCAGTGCTGCTACTCCGCTGGATGCAGTTAGCAGACATTGACATATTTACGTAAACACGCACGCATCCTATGATTTATGATTTATTTATGATTTGTGCGATGCGCGATTTGTTTATTAAGTCGTCACACGCACCAAATGTATAAATGGCAACAGAAGTGGCGGCCTCGCAGAAAATATGCACGTTTAACGACCTCGAATCACTGCTGCATGTTTCACATTCGGTCGCATTCATCGAGTATTTTTAGTTGAGGACTATGGATGCTGAGTGGTATATCCTCAAATAATGCCGCTGCTGTATGGTGCAAATGAAGATGAATGTAAGGCTTAATTTCTTTAATTGACTGAGAGTTGCGCTGAGGGGGGTAGGGGTTAGTACTGTCACGTTACTCTTGAATTCTGGAGGGATCAAGCCAAGACTAATTTGTTGTACGGAAATGTGCATAATGAAACTTGATTCCAGTAACGAGGTGGAATGTTGTGTTGGGTTGGGGGACTGAGCAAAAAGGCATGGGAACATCCGTGTCATCTAACGTTCTACCCTAACTAAATACTCGAAGACACATGCTGTGCTTATCTAAATGTGTGTCCTCCAGCTGCTGATTGTTTATCATCTAGCGCTTTTCTGGCACGCCAACCCTCAACAATTGTCCTTAAGATATACGTCGGGTAAAGCGTTGGAGGTGCGTCTGCGAATGGGTGGGTTCCACGTGGTGACCCATCACAACACCACAACTAAACATGGGGGAAATGTGTATTTCGATATGTTGATTTGTGCGTCGTAATTCACCATAGCATGGAGGATCACGACAAGGCGAAGATGATGGAAATAGAAGTACACTTTCCTCATGCCTCCTTTGCATGTTTGGTTGAATACTAATTATCAATAGCGTGGATTGCAATTTATTTTCAATATCCATTTATATTAATTAATTTAACTTTTTCAATTACAAATACTCTTTATAAATTGCCTGTAATTGTACGAGTTTGGACCTTTTTGTTTTTTCCTGAATACCATCAACTTCAACAGCATTTTTGAGGTTAAGACATTACTTGACCTATGTATCACTACTAAATGTCACTTGACTTAAGTTTCTGTAACTTATCCTTTTGTAGCTATTAAACAATTTCCCTGAGTTTCGCCAAATGCAAACAAACCATCGATATAGCCGCAATTAAAGAGTGAAATTCATCATCCGCATAATGAATTCCTGTTTGTTCAATGTGCAAGAAAATTGCGTGCTCGTTTCCAAACACTCCATATCCATTACATGCGCGTTTCCTCAGCCCGCAGAGAGATAACCGCAGGGGATTTATTGGCACTCTGGTTAATTAAACGTTTGCGCGATTTTAATGCAAATGTCTTGTCTGTGCGTGCGTGCGTGCGTACGCGGTCGCAGTGCCTGTTTGTTTAAGCTAAATGCGAAAATTTCAGTAGCATTCCCCGCGTTCGCAACTCACGCACTCGCATGTTTGTTTTCCACTTTTAGTCGCGTTTGCAAATCACTTCAAACGCCCCGGACGCGCTTCTGTGAAGCTCCTTGCAGCCTGTGAGCTTTCCTGCTTTTACCTTTCGTGTTGTCCACTCTAGTACTAGCATACACTTTGTTGGATGCTTCGAGATTGTAGAGGTTGTATTAGGTTCGGCCAGGCTGAAGGATTGGAGGTGAACATGTGTATCGGCTCGGAAATTCAAGAAGGAAGCGACTTTGCTGCAGGTAACAGGTTGCTAGTAGCATAGAGCGATTAGCATACAATGAGTGTTATTTATAAATCGTGGCAATACCCTCTTGGCTTAGGTGAATCTCCTCTGTTTTATTGCATTAGAAGCTTCGCTGGGTGCTTCCTTCCTAAATTATATTTGAAATATAATCAACATGGAAGGCTTAAGAAAAGTCCATTTTTCTGTGGGAGCCCGCAAATTCCAAGCTGGATTTTTACCATTTCAGTCCTCCCCATAGACATGCTGCTGGCAACTTTGCAAGTTATCAATTTGATTACGCGAACAAATAACAACGTCGATGCTATCGCACCCAGCGTTGGAGGATAAATGATGCGTATAATCAGAGGTCCTTTGTGCATCCGCTCGTGCATATTCCGCGAATCAGGCAATAAAAAATAACAACTCGTCGCACAAGATGCCATCTGCGATTTCAACCGCGCACCGCGATAAAAGTCGCTGCAAACAAGTTTCACACGAACTGCACGTTGTTGTCGTGTTTGCCTATTCTCCTCTCCCAAATCAAATCAATCGCCATTTTTGCTTCCTCGCGCATTATCACAATGAATTATCCGCTGCATCCGCCGTGCCGACCCGAGCGCGGTTGTTTGTCATCCATTTGTTGTTGATCTGTTTATTTATAGCGACAATTATTAATTGCCAGCGGAGAGCACAATGAGTGCACTCATTGTGGCTTTGCAATTTCCGATCGGTGTTTATCGGATCCAGACATACTGACGAGCTTCTTCTGATTAGGAATGGCTCGCCCGAGGAGTTAACGCAAACATCCTCTCTTGCGGAGATAGATCACTTGCAAGTACTGAGCGCGCAGAGATGCTTGAGTAATGACAGGAATCAATCATATCCATTTGTAGCACGTCAAATTATAGACATCATATCATCGCATCTACCGTGGACACAATGATTGAGCGCTACCGTGTGTGACATTCTGCCTGCCATCAGGCAAGTTTTGCTCAGAAAAACCACTTGCGATAGGTGCATTTTCACAATTTGCACTTGGGGCCTGGCCCAAATATAAATCACGTCCAGCTTCATTCTGAATACCTTCGGTTCGTTAACCTCTTACCTTGACAATAGCACTCGAAAAGTAAGAGTTTTTTACGATTTTATTGCGTCGCACAGGCCACTTATTGTTGCTGCAACCTGGCGACTTGAATCCTCTGCACTGAAACGTGATTGTGTAATATTTACCAACCACCGGCTTGCTGCGCGCCGCGCTCGTTTGTTGATTTTCATAATGACCGGCTATTATTGCCTGCGCGGTAGGTCGACACGATCGCAAAACGATCGATTACCTACGGGGCTCTCATGACCGTGTCCCATGTCTACGCTTCTTTTGCCTTTATTCCTCCGATATGTGTGTGGGTAGGGTTTATTTTGGGTTATGTAGCGTATTGGATGCGATGACCGGGCTCCATGTCAGAGTACGAAAATAAACTTTAATTGCCTGCATTCCCGGAAGAATGCATCTTGTAATAGGAGGATTAAAGAAGGTTGGATGTGGTCGTAAATTTTCTTTTTATAATTCTTTCTCTGGAGAATTCCCATAACCTTCGGTGGATAAATCATCTGCTGCCTCTTGGCTTGTGTATAAATCAAGCAAATGGTCTCAAACTCGAGCAAATTGTGTGCTTTTGGGTCAGATTGAATTAATTAACTTTCATTGATATTTGGTAATATGGTAAAATTCCCGAATGTTCCCACACTGGCACCGGAGTAGTGTCCTTAATTTACCCAATTCTACATTTAACACGTATCCTAATCCTCATCGTAAAATCTCAATTGGAACCAAGTGCTCGCACCACATTCATCAGCATGCCATGCTTTCGGTAACACTGACTGTTATTATTTCAGCGGAATCAAATGCCACTTCCGAATACGATTGAAATAATGTCTGCATTCGAGTGTTTGCATACGCTAATGTGCTAATTACACATGACGCAGCGAGTAATTAATAATCCGCGCGGCCTTCCATCCGCCGCGCCTCAACTTGATTGGTACCTTCCTTGCGGCCGCCAATTCGCACACGTCTTTTCAATCAGCTATTCTATCGACACACAACGCAATCTTCATTAAGCAAGCTGCCAATTGATGGTTGGCAAAGCTGATGTCTTCAATCGAATTACTCAGCCGTCAGCCAGAATGCCGAATGTAGCAGCACAACGTTGTGCTTCACTCAGTTATCAACAATCAATAATCATTAAATTGGCAACATGAAAGACTAGCTCTTTGTGAGCAATTAGAAATCGACTTGAAAGGAATTAAATTAATTGTGAAGCATTTTCACTGTGTGTTTTTTCAGCGTAAACATTGCATGTAAAAAACAAACAGCTAATGGTGCATTCTTTTGTTTCAGGTGAGTTCCAGTGGCAGGAGTTGATTATATTCGATGGAAGGGAACCTTGCGGAATGTGATAGATATTGAATTTCTTCGGGAATCAATCCCATCAATTCTATTCTGTGACAAGTCGAAAAGAAATTGAAACAGGTAAACGATGGTTTATGGTCAATGGTGGTGCAGACCCACGAAGATTGACGAAATCGAACCATCAATTTGACACTAAAACCTCCTATTTTACTTCGCCTATTGTTTATTCTCTTGGCCAAATAGGAATCTCGATCAATCCTCGTATGCGTGCAGGTTATACTCGGTTATGTCTATTCGAGTAATTTAGGTTGGAAGTATTATTTTCATAGCGCAAGTTTGTACTAAAATCTATAAGGTTATTGAATGGTTGCGAGTTGTTGAATGCAATTCCTACTACCTTGTTTGTCTTCTTCACTCGTCGTCCGTTTGTCTTGTGGAATTTGACAACTGGCATTTCCGCAATCCTCGCATGCATTTCCTTCGGATCGATCGAATCGATGTACGTCTGCCCGAGGTGAGAGTCGTAGCCACAGCCGCCGCCGCCATCCCAATGTGTAAATAACGTTTCTTTATAATGCATGCGTGTCTCTCGACATACACTCAAGATATAGATGGAGAAGATGCAAGGAAAACACAAGCAACAACAAATCTGTATTCAGCGCGCGTGTGCATCTTCAAACGATAAACTATAGTCACGCAAAAAAGACATGTCTACACATAGTTTCAATTAAAAAAAAAAAAAAAAAATGCTTATGAACCCGATGATTTATGTGAATTGGGTTGGCACTACAGGTTATATTGGCTCTATTGAGGTTATATAGATTTGACATTGAAATGCCGGTTTCAACTTGAACCCCATCAAAATTATGCGAGCGCGAATGAAGTTATCGGAGGAAGATCACGAGTTTTCCGACACTTTCTTTCGTTAGCATGCTATTTCCCTGCAATTTTCGTGTCTGCTCGGTGACAGATGGCCGCGTCGGTAGACTTTGTGCTGCTCACGCGTGAACACGTCGAACACGACTTTTCCGCGTTTCGATCACGCGTTATCACTCACGAGCTGCACTATCTTTCACTTTCCACTCGTCGATATTTTCACCCGCGGCGCGAAAACCGCGAGCATTTTTGCCTGATGAAGCGGCGTACTTTCTTGCCAACGTGAACGTGATCGCGTCCGATGTGCGCCTAGTATTTAATGATGGTGCTTGTTGTGTAGGGTGAGGTGTGTTATTTGTTGCCTGCTTCGTTTTAATTTTGTTCTGTGTTTAATTAGCAGTTAAATCGCAGGCGGCGAATGTCAATGCGCTGCGCATTGTTTGCTGATGGCGCAATCCGTGCTCGCGTTCCGCTTTTGTTTCGCGCGCTCTGGCGAGATCACGCCGAGCTTGCGATTTATGCATTCGTAACGCAATCATATTTTAATCCCACACACACCGGCACACACGGCGCGCACACTCGTCCCTCAAAGAAATCGAGGGATTAAACAAGAAAACTAGTAAAGCATATCTGAACAATTGTCGGCGGTGTAAACAAAAAGTGTGCGCTGAAATTGAAAAGAACCTCTTGCGCACAGCGTATTAAGTCGTCGGAGTGATGTTATTAATATCGCGACCAAGTGAAGCACATTGGTGCGCTTTTGAATAGTGGTGGCATTTGAAACAATTTCAACACGAAATTGAGACATTGGAGGCGAGGCGTCAGTTTTCGGATATCACGGCTATTGAGGTTGATATGATAATTTGTTCAAGCGGCGGGTTTATGTAATGACCGATTGTGCAATTGCGCGAGCGTACCGAACGGTTATTACCTTTCAATTTCTATGACAATTGGCGCTAAAAGGCGCGCGGGTCACGCCGAATCACGACGCGAGCACGCCTAATTAACCGGCGTGCCTTTGACAGCAGGGCACACCGCGCCCCGAGCGCACATGGGGCGTTCTCGTGGGAAATCGTATATCGACATTTCGACATTTTTCCCCGGCGCGCGGCGCGAAGAACAAATAAGTCGATTGTTAAAGTTCACATCGAGCGTACGAAAACAAATACGCCGCTATTGACATGCATTGCGATTCGAAATGACGGAGGAAATCGATGCAAACGTGTCGCTTTGCCTGTAATGTACCGCGAGCTTATGTTTAGCAGCTGGGCGATTGGCATCTGGGAAGGAAGGTAAGCGTTTTGGGTAAAAATATCATTTTGGCGCAACTCCAGACGGAAAGTCATGGGGCGTGAAGCAAGCTGCATTTGCTCAGGAACGCTTGCGAAATCGAAATAAACGTCGGATGCACGTGCGCGTTGGAGCGTCCGAAAAGACGCTAATTTCATTACCAGCGGTAACATGCTCTTGACTTGCTTCAGCTGACACCCATGAAAGCTAAAGTTAAGATTACTTTAACAAAGTGTAAAGGCCAGAATTGAATCGGTGATGAGTTTCCCACAAAGGTTGCCATGATGAAGAAATATTCCGTTTTGTACTAGGAGAGCTACCATTGGTTCCTCCTCGCCCTTGTGCAGGAGACACATTTATCAATTAAATTAAATTTACTTGGTGATTATCAACTGGTAGCATATTCGTATTTACACCACTGGTTACTATTTTTCTCTGCTTTAATATAATGCATTAACTAATCAAATCTCAAATTTGGTTCGGGACTTATGATGAGAAATCTGCTATTTGATGTGTAGTTCTTATGGAAGTCACGCGAAGTCACATGCGTGTTGCTAACTTCACATCGCTCTACCTAGCCCAAGTGGAATGCTTCCCAGTATGCTGCTGATCCTTACAAAGCACGAGATTATTTCTTATAAACTTGTATTCCTTCCTGTGCATATTGTTTACAAGCCTCATGCTTACTTGATGAGCGATAATTTTTAATTGTTGCATACGATGCACGACCTGCATTCGCGCTAAAAAGCGGGCGCACTTTGTGTACATTAGCATATCAGCAATGAGATAAATTACATGGTGTCGGGTTTCCGGGTAACTTGGTTGCGCAATAACCATATTGCCACAACAATCTAATTACATGAATCAGATGTTTTAAGCAAGAGGGCAGCAATTTTCGATAGGGGTATGCTTAGGGCATGTCGCAAATGCCATACGTACGTCATTACAAAAGAAATAAAACGTGAATTATGCTGATTATTTGGTGAAATTGATGAGTTTCGCGTGCAAACACCGTTAGGCAACTAGTCGAATGCAATGGTTGAGTAGTGCGTGGAATAATACGGATTCCAATTGCGTCAGGAATGTACCTGTGGTCTATGTCATTCTGCATTCTGGTGGAGACGCACTGCGCATTGCACATTGCACACTGCACACGATGCAATTAGCATTATTTGTGTATTGCGATTGTTCTGTAGACTAATAATATTTCTTGCGGCTAGACTTACATTGTACGTTGTTGGTTGTTACTGGAACGGTAATTGAAACTGGCAATTAATTACATTTCGAACTGCTTGTCGTAAAGGAAAATTGATGGTGTTTGTGCATTAAGTATAAAGATATTGCGTAGGACAGTGACAGATGAAATTTTATTGCAAGCGTCAAATTATTTCGACTGGGCACAAACTAACCTCAAACATTGCCTCCTTTTGACTTTTCGCCACATCATTAAAAAAATTCCACTTATCGTTTGTTTTACAATTTTGCCACCTTGAAATTGCAGATAAATAATTTCGATTAGACAGGATCGAACTGAGTGGAAACTAAATTCAGTATAAATCAGCTTCTTTTTTTCGATAAGTTTGCTTAAAATGTAAAGCGAGTTAAGTCCCTTAAAAATTCAATGTTTGAAGAAAATACCCTGTTTATTATTTACATTTGATAAAAACCTACAACCAGAAGGTTGTGTGATATGCTCATATTTCATATTTCACAATTTGTAAAATGCATTTGTTAATTGGGTGGCCTACTTTTGACGTGTAAAAAGTGTAACGATGGACTTGATTGATGGTATAGTTTACTTCTTGGTGGTGGTGGTGGACAACACCCGTTTTACCCGCATTGCAGTGAAATTGACAGCGCTTATTATTTCACATTGCTTTTCCACCTCGATGTAAATGAAGTAGTAGATGAAAATAGGTGAACTAAATTTAGTTTCTAGCGGTTTATTGCGCTTTTATTGCATTGTTATTTTTGTTGCTTTGCCGTTGAATGTTGTTGCTCTTGTTTTGCGGCGCGTTTTCAATGGAATCTGAAGGAAATGTAATTTTCATTCATGAAATTTCCGAGCTGGCATACTTGAAATATTGTTAGAAGTGTAATGAGGTGGGACTTGATTTATTTTCGTGCTTCCTGCCTTTAAAACGAAGACGCGTTTTCTTTATGGTTTTTAACTAAAGCGTAAAGTTGGGTGGAGGTGCCAGGCTACAATTGGATAAAGCTTAATCATAAATTCGATAAAATTAATATGTCTTTGTTAATACTAATATATAGAATTGTTACGTGGGATTACTAATGGGAAAATTAAATGTGAATTGAATCGGATTTGATATCAATAATTTATCGATTGGTTGGTTTTATGCGCGCCGACCACCAACATCGTTTGCGAATCGACCGTTTGCAATGAATATTGAGCATTGCAAGGTAAATTGCAATTAGCTGTATTTCTCACAAGCTGCAACCGCTACGTATGGCAATCGAATGAAAGGAAATCAATGTTTACTCGATTACCAACTATGGATAGAAAACTAACATCATTTGATTTAACGCAATATTTAGTAATTTACCTAAGAACAAGTATGCCGTCAAAGTACATTACATACATTTTTATATTACAGAGAAAGAAATGAATTGTATTTCAACTAATAAACTTCCAAGCGTTGAAGTTAATAAAGTCCGATATGTTTGACACACTTGATTTACTTCTGACCATAGGGTAAATAACTTCTGAGCAACAATTGTTATTTAAGTTGTTGCCAAAGAAGTAAAAGGTTTACATTGTTTAGAATCACATTTTCAATTTCAACAAATTATTAATTCCAATGTTATTAATATGAAAGCTTTGTGGAGTTTGCACAGCGCACAAGATGCCTACTTTGTCAACAGAAAATGCTTTATGCAGCTTCGGTGGAGGATTGTTAGATGGACCGGGCGTCACTTCTGATCTTATCAAATATTTGACTAGAGGTCTCATGGAAGATATTTACCATACGTTGATATCTAAGATAATCTTTATTAATAAGTTGCTTTTTTTCTAGCTGATCATAGATTCTCCTCTACCTTTTCGTAGTCTAGAACACTTTAGCTTGACATTATAATCATGCGCATGTGCAGTAACAGTTGCCGACATGCCATCTGTGGGCAAACAAGTGTAACAGTCTTAATGTCACAGCTCTATTCAAATTTCTGTACTCATCTGGTTAAAGGCAGTGATCAATATTTTTTATTTGTAATTAAATATGCTCTCATGTTTTCAAGCAGAATGGTATTATAGACACTCTTGTATGAAATGGAAAAATAGAATTGTGAAGTTTTAAATATATTCAGAGTTAGGAAACGTCCGTTAACAACGCACATCGCTACAATTTAGGTTATCTTGTAAAATAATTGAGTTCCTGCATGATCACAAATGACATTTAAATGCGTAGAAATGTAATAGTTGATGTATTTCTCACAAGCTGAAATTGCTATTAATGAAAGGCAATCAATGTTTATTTGATACCAAACTAAATCTAGTAATACTACCTCATTCTTAAAATAATCCTAATTGATTAAAGTCCATATTCAATCTTCTTAATTATAATCCATATTTGCTTTCAATCATGTTTATTGGTGAAGTCCGGAATTCTGCAACTTTCCTTTTTGCCAATGTCGGCCCGCTGACGTACTTAGCTTAGTGCACTAAATATAATTGAATCAATTAAGAGTAGAGCGTGAGCACGGATTTTATTTACAAACGACACATGGCTTAGGCTTAGCATAAAGCAAGCAAGCAAGCTAGCGCTGGTCATGCAATCGGTGCATCGAGCTGGGAGCACATTGGAGAGCTAATTCGTAATCGCCTAGCAAGTCTAATAAGTTGGGTGCACGATGACGCAAGTGCATACTCAGAAATCGGCGTCTGCACAAATGCCCAGTCCGCACATGTCGCCGGTGTAAATCCGTAAATCAGAACGGTAACGAGTGTGTCCTTGCGACATCGGTGTGCCACCCACGCTGAAAATTCTAAGCTGCAGCCACGTAAGCGCAATGTGGAGTGCACAATTGCAGGACTGCAGAAGTGAAATAATTAAGTCGTAATTACATAAGTTAACACGAAACGTATGGGCTTGGAAATGGCGTATTGTAATTCTAGTTGACTTGGAAGTTATTTTATTTATTGCCTCAAATAGGCAACAATTTTACGTCTAATTAAGAAGAAATACAATGATTGCTTGTACTAGTTACAATTAACAATATTTAACTGGACTAATCAATGGAATGTGGCGATATACAATTTGTACATTATAACTCGAAGGAACGAAAGCAAAACTTAGTAAGTAAAGCGCTGAAAATGGGCTTTTTGATTTGAGTCAACTCAATATGGAAGTTGTAATGCTGCATCAAATTCAGAATTTAACTATGAAAATGTGAATATGTACAAGTACATATTTTACGGAGCCAAAGTACGGAGCCAAAATAATACTACTTTGATATTAAAAAGAAAAAACTGAGAAATATTTTCTACATTCTCAATAAATAAGCATGAGAGGAAGAAATTTGAAGGTTGATGCTTAAGTTAAGAACAAAAAGCTAAATTGCCCTTCAACTACTAAGTGATATTTAACTTGTGGAAAGCTCATAAAATCTTTATTATATAGACAACCTAGTTTTGCTTTGTACCAATAAAACTTGGTTTAACCATAGCTTAAAACAATGATTCGCTTTATTTGCCACTGTAAAACAAATTAACCATAGCTCTGTTTTTTTTTATTACAGTTATGAAAATCTAACTTATTTTCAATTAATATTTATCAAACCTACCTACATTAGTAATTGCGTTTTCCAATAGCATTTACGTCATATACATAAAAGTGCTATTGTGTAAAGTACGACGATTGTTTAAACCATTATGGACAAATCACTTCTTTGAATAATCCTCACATTTTTCCATTTTAATCATATAGTATCCACTTCCGCCTACTGCAACGCATAACATTCTTTTCCTCGTATGCTCATTTTTTAGCAGTAATTTCACCACGCATGGCATTTAATAATTCAGCGGATGCCACCACCTCGCTTGCATTTACTTTATCGCAAGTACATTGGTATAATTTAACTCCACGATGTACTAACGTGCGATCTGCAACGTGTTCCAATAAACTATCCACGCACCATACACACATCTATACCATGCCAGTATCTAACAATTCAAGTAGGGGCACACGTTGTGGTTGGAATCTACTACGTAGCATTATCAGTTGACGGTAAATGCCAGGGTGTTCATTTGCGCATTCCACTGCGCGATTTTTCGCAGGAGGCAATTGCTAATTGAATTCCTAGCTAACAGCAACACATGCGGTGTCATAATGTGGTCATAATCGAGTGAAAGTATTTGAGGCGGTAGTTGTGCTTTATCACATTCAGCGTAATGGTTAAACGATAGTACTGTTGAGTTTATGAGGTGGTTAATAGGAAAGACATAATTTCAATGAGTTGCTGTGGTGCGCTGATTTAGTTGACTTAAGAATTTTAAGTGAACATTAATTGAATATGATGCAGTTTCAATTATAATTAATTCCAGTCATGAGTTAGATTCAAAATAAGAGTTAGAGCGCTATCAATCTAAGTTAAGTGTTTCGTTGATTTCGTTTGCGAAGTGACTGATATTCATTGGATTGAGATGAGTTGACACTTATCTGACTAATTCGATGTTATAACAACGTTTTTCGGATGTTGTCTTTTTTTGTTTGATTCGTTTGATTTCTTGTTGATTAATTGATACGACTAGCTGATTGTGATTGTGAAGAAGTTGTCGCGCTCATTGCTTTGTCGAGGAATGGATATTTTAAGGATTTTAAGATTAAGATAATAGTTGTATGCATTTGAGAATCATTCGGAAATGACTTTAGGTATATTCTAGGTGTTTTTCGATTTTAAAATTGATTGTGGTGTTATTATGTTGCTTCCTGCATGTGAGGTTTGCATTCAATAGTTTGCAAGTCTACTCTTCACTTGTAAGTGTGGAGGTGTTTGAGAGCACACATAACCTAACCTCATTCTATGTCATCTCGAAGTTGCGGTTTGTTTTTCGTATGTACAATTATGTCTTCTGTCCATTGAGCGCACCCTACACCGTTGTAAGACTTTTTTCTGAGTGAAAAGTAGAAAATGAACTAAAGCAAAATCCAACTAGATTTCTAATCCTGGAATTTATAGTTTGATAGTTATTCAAGTCAGAAACTATAAGTATTCACAATAGATGGAGTTACACTTTCTTTTATCACTTTAAACCAATAAATATTACGCATGTCTTTATTACTCTCTATAAACTAATGAATCGATAAAAGTAATATTCATTAATGACGCAATAGTTATCCTTTGTTTAAGATAAATTTCCTTAACTATTATATACTTGAAACAACTAGTTTATCAGTCGATTAGTTAGGTTGTTGATTCGCCTTCGATTTTGGATAAGTTGATAAACACCTATGTGATTATAAATGATTTTATGTGGGTGCTACGTTTGAATTGGAATACGTTTGTAGAGAATTCTTCAATTTGAGGTTAGGTTAGGTAGGAGTCAAGTAGGATTATATCTGAATAAAATGATAAATTTCCTTTTGTGCAGCAATCATCACGATGATTTTCCATACTGTGGTTAATTGTAGCTTTTAGATTTCATCCTCATGCCAGGACTAAAATGAATGAATACATGTGCGTTGTGTGTTGCCTATCTGATGCCGACAATCTCCACTTGTGCGCAACATGCATATTTCATTATTCGCACAATCCACATCTCGACTACAGCAGTAACATGTTTAAGGCTCGACTTAAAAATAACTTGATGCATATTCCACCAATGATTCATACGAAAAAATGGCCAGCAAGAAGTGAAGATATTTGCTTGCTCACAATGAACCAAGGTCACCACATCAACGCAACAATATTGTGGTTAAATAATGTGCCTTACGTGTCAATACTTATTAATTCCCGAAGACGACAACAAGTCGACATTGTCTGCTGGCAGTCGTAAAATGCACTGATGACTTTATCCGCCGGCAATGAGTGTGTGTCTTAATTAAAACGCGCATCACTTGATTGCCTGACAGACACCTAGGTGCGCAATCCCAGCCGCAGATTGCAGTCTTCACAACGCATTTGAACGTCAATTTTCTTATTTTCTATCTACTTGTGGCTGCGCAGTTACTGCTGGGTGCATAGTTTCACTGAAGTCGTCGCAGGCAGTCGCTAATAAATAAGAGAATTAAATACACGCGTTGTGCGTATATGTTGGCATTGCTCTTGCAGGGATTCTTCTGCTACGCCTGCAGACAGCACCGGCAGATTCACGCGGCGTGCGAGATGTTAATCGAGAGTTTAATTTAGCGTTTGCCTGGCGGTGCTATTTTACGAAAATTATTTTACACGCGCACAATGAAAATCAAGGCTGCACGGCGCATATATTAAGGTGACACACTGGCATCCAGCAGGATTCTCACAGTGGTAATTTCGCGCGAGTTTATCGGCTCGGCTTGTCAATGTGTCAATGCGATTTTATTCGCTGGGGAAATAATGATAACCTGTACTTATAATCTCAGGACGATGAAGATTACCTCTGCTAACCTGTTAATTGTGGGTATTTTTAGCAGAGTGAAGGTCAGTTTTAATTATTTGTTACTTGAGGAGAACATGCATCTTTGCTTAAATCACTGTCCTATCAACCTATTCTTACTAATTAAATAAGTTACTATTCTTAGTCTGTGTTTAGTTCATTTTGTGTCTTGTTTTTTAATTTTTTTTTTTTGCATCCTTCTTGGTTTTGGGAATTCAGGAGACAATGGTCCTAGATGGACTGTCTTATATCGATTTTTCTCGGTATATCATGGACCAATATTGGGACTGCTATATGTAAGCACCTTCAATCTAACCAACCTCCTACTAAGGTCTATCTCATATTCCAAGATGGGCTAGAAGATCAAATATGGTGTTGATGGCTATACCGTGCTCAATACGAAATCATAACATTTTATCAAATGGTGAATCTTGAATTGCATTGGATTGGGTGCCACCGTTTATTTTTAACTTTGGTTATCGTGACTTCTGTCTGAGTAAAACTGTTGTTCAATGCGTAAATGAATTACGCCGTGAAACTTCCAGATGACAATGAAACTATTTAAATTCCTGCTGTCAAATTAAACCTTCTATAGGTTCTCTCGCAGCGAAAGATGATTACACGTCACTTGGCATTTTCAATGATTGCGTCGGTGGAATGCGCAAACGATGATAAACGGCGTAGTTTAATGTCGAGTTAATAAAATTATTTTTACGCCGGCGACGAGCGTGTTGTTGTTGTCCCCCATTGTGCAATCGCACAATAAAATAACCGCAGGAATCTTCAGCGCCACGGCGCATTTCTGCGTTATTAGTTTATTTACGAGCAGGTTCCCTCAGCGAAAACGCACGCATAAATTACGGAAGATGTTGGAAATGCGATGGAAATTGATTATATGAGAAAAAAAAATGTGCTGGCTAATTATATGATGTGGTTCATTATAATTAAAATTCACTTACGCATAAGACAAAGTCTTAAATAATGTTTAGGTGGAAGTTTCCTTATTCTTTAAAGCCATAGAAATGGTTTTCCTCTTTCAAAAGATAAATGCCATAAGGGAATTTAGTTCTTGTTAAATTGTGTCTTTAATTTATTGAAAAGAACAAGCGTATAATTTATTCGAATCGTCAGTAAAATTTGAATTTTTTTTTTGCTATTTGGGCGCCCTCTATATCCAAGAAGTTTTAGCAATAATAAAGGTCACTTGATTTATGTTTGGGGGACTTATATTTTAGTGGTTACTAAAATATCAATAAATTTTGCACAATAATTTATATATTAATAATTAAAATATTAATTGAAAATATATTTTATGTAGAAGGTAATTTTATCATTTTAAACAATTATATCTTATCAAATTTTATCATTTTTACTTTATACTGTACACTTCTAACTGATGAATGTTATAAAAGAGGAAATTATTTTTCAACAATTTTCCTTGTTGGATGTCCTACACCTCAAATATTATGGCACTAAAATATGGAGGTGAACAATTATGAACAATGCACGCATGTCATTACGTTATCAACGTCCGCATTGGAATTATTTTCAGAAGAGAAATGATAGTAAAATTTAAATAAAATGGAAACTGAAAGATTACTCGTAATAACCCAACTTGAATCGCTTCTGGTAGGCACACCATGAAATCTCCGAGTTAATTTCCACCAAATTTCCGTTCGGGTTTTGGCAAATTGCGTTCAATTATGTACGGCTCCAACATTGCATGTTGGGCCTTGAGGGTTCTGAATTAATGCTTCTTTCTTATTTATGCAAAAATACCCGCAGCTGAGGTGCACATGGTGAATGCGTTGTGTTCTTGCGCTCCCTTTCATTTCGTGACGCGATTTCGTATGAAATAAATTGTCTCGATGTGTGGTCAACATCACATTGCAGAAGGGACGGGACGAACGTGCGCGCACTGCTGAAGGAAATTGCAAGATGCGATGAAATGAAAAGCATTGAAAAACGATGAAGTGCAGCGTGAAAGACGGCGTCAACGGCACTGGAAAACAAATGACAGGATGAGAAAGCTGTTTATTTGATTTGCTCTTATTTCTATTTTTTAATCAGCCAGTGGTCGAGTGCGATGTTGGTGTAATACCAGCATGCATAACACTCTACGCTCTAAGTCACGTACCACAAAAGGGATAAGAATTACGATGATACTTTTAAATGATATGCTATGTGATTTAGCTGCAAGGCACTCAATCAAATTCATTTGCGTGTCATCTCGCTTGGCGTTAATATGTAGAATTTAATATTATTCCTACGCGAATATCGACCCAGAACGGAAATGTCCGCTTTTATGGGCCTCCTGCGGACGTAATTTCAGAAACAGTTTCACTACTTTTATTTATATCGCCTATGAAATTCAGTCAGGTATGTGATTTCTGTTTTGGCGACTTTTTGCAATCTCGGAAGTGATTGATTATTCGTAACGTCCCACACGAATTCAATAAAACTGCTGCTGGGACAATCAAATATAATTAGAGTTGGCGCAATTATATGGCAAATTTGTTGTGAAATATCAGCACTAATTATGTTTTTCGCAATTTTTGCAGGTGAGTCGCCCATTTCCGTACCAGAAACACAGAAGAAAGTCGTCCGGCGTCCACATCGAAATTGTTTCTGCGAATTTTCCATCCGCGCGCATATTTCCGTGAGTCGAAAGTTTACTCCCGCTCCAGTTTCAATTATTGCACTTCATTGATGAGTTATTTTTAAATGCGCCACTTCCTTGGAAACGAAATCGCGAGCAAACAGCACAAGTGCAAACGTCAAAACGAAAGCCACGCAAGTTGTATTCGCGAGTTTATTTCAGGTAATGAAGCCATTTCCTCATCGACATAATCCTGCGTTCCCATGCGAAAAGCGCGTAATATAATCCAATATAATCCTTGGCAAAATTTACACAGCACCATTTGTTGTAGCCTTTTACGTTCCAAGTGCCTTTTAAAGTGGGTTAGGCGATTATCGTCCCGGCAATATTTTACAGGATTACTTTCGACTATAGCAGTAATATGTATAATTCACTGAAGATTGTCTTTGCTTCCAATGGTTGAGTTTCTAGTCGACGCGAATTAACATTCGACACGAAACATGATCAGCATGTGAGCTTAATTAACAAGATAATTAAATGAGACATAAATGACCTTGCGGTAATAATATTCGAAAAGAACCGAAATCATTTTCCAAACACTTTCCTTATTATTATTATTATTGATTTCTGAGATTGGTGGCTAAGTTTCAGTGGAGGCCCAAGTCAGCACAATTATAATTTAATCTATGGTTTTCACACAATACACACTCAAATTTCTGGTTTAACCGCAAGCATTTAATTTCCTCTTGCAATTTTCTCTTGTCCACTTTTCTTCTTGTGGTAATAACAGAGCGGCTTTGCTCACCTCACAACTTCTCACAAACTGATGTGTCGACCAATTGCGAAATAAGACTTCACCGTTCAGTGGCTAGAGTTACATTACACTAAATAGGACTAGAGTCGCCAACTAATTTGCACTCAGTGCGTATTGCGAAGGAAATGGATACGCATAAATTTCCATAGAAATCAGCGCGCCGATGAAAAACGCCAATTTGCGCTTGGTCTATTAATGCTAGACTAGTTTTTGTAAATGCTTAACCTTGGAGGCTGGCGCTGACATTGCGCCTACTTCACTTACTCATCCTCACTTATTAATGCGAGTTATTAACAATCCGTCTGGAGAAATATACAATAGCCGAAGGGTTTTTTGGGCTTGCAAAGTGGGTATTTCTTACTGAGCACATTCTTCCTCTTCCAATTATATTCTAACCAGGCTAGAGTCAAGTCCAGTTATTTATGTTTGGTCATGTTTTGATGGTTCAAGTCGATGGAGAAATGGACTTGCTTATTGTTTGGTGTGAAATTGCAATGGGCGGTCAGTGTCTACGTGAGAAGCCGTTTAAGTGTTTAAGACGTGAACAACTGGATGCAACAAAGTTGCCACGGAATGTGCTGCTGGAAACCGAGCAGGAGAAGAGGATTAAAAATAATATTGTCACCGTGAGAGCTTGAGCGTAGAATAAAATAGGAAACGACGTAATTGCAAGGCGGCAAGACGCGAAATTTATTCATGAACTGTGTGGGAAAAAGAAGTTGATGGGTGCTAAGTTAACATACTTGCCCTTAACATGCAAGAACAATGAAAATAATTTCAAATAATTTAATTATTGTGTGCGAAAAGTTTATGCACTACAAGTTTATTGAAAAGGTCAACAGAGTTGACATTAACTTTGGTATTACTTGATATCTCCAAACTCATGTTGATTTCATTTTAACAGAGCAGACTACAAGTAGGGTGAAGTTGAGTGAAATTTTGTTTGAAAAAATTTTAATATATGCTTTGGCCTATCGTACCCTTTTCAACTGAAGAATTATTATTTTTAAATACGCCACTTCCTCGGAAATGAAAACCGCGAGCAAACAGCACAAGTGCAAACGCCAAAACGAAAGCCACGTAAGTAGACTTAAGTACTCGCGAGGTTATTTCAGGCAATGAAGTCATTTCCTGATCGAAGTTCGCCTCCGTTCTCATGTGAAAAGTACATGATTTAAGCTTTGGTAAGATTTACACACCACTAGTTTATAGGTTTCGATTAATATTCACACGTACTTGTTATTTATTTAAAGAAAGCCTCTGGGTCAATATTTAGCTTGTCCTGTTTTTTCATTACATGTATTATTTGCCAACACCTCAGTTGGTGGGTACGTTGTAATTAAAACCGAAGAGAGGTCCAGATAGCGGGTAACAATCCGATCATAATCATACACCACGAAACCCAACCTACACCTGGCATGCGGATGCAGGAAGGATAAGAATACTAATGATAATCAACACGAATGTATTTTCATTGTGTACCCGTTTCGTATTACATTTTGCATCACTAAAATGCCATCGAGAGCAGAGTATATGATTGGGGGGCACCCATGGTTTTTTCTTTTATTTGGTTAACATTTCCAGTGAGTTAAAATTCCACTGCGAGTGTTCTATTAATGCGAGAAATTAATTTGAACACTTTGACCATTTTCTAGCTACCAAAGTTTATAAAGCGAATATTTTGAAATGTCTCATGGTAAATTGGATGTGAGTTTAAAGTACGGTTGCTTTAAAATGAGAGTGTCCAACTTTATTAAGTTGTTGAAACGCTTCAATTTGTAAATCTCTTAAGTAACATCGAATTCCACATGAACCGCCTCAATTTGGACATGGCATTCCCAAGCTCTGAGATAAATCGAACGACATCGGATGCATCGCATCACTAACCAATCTAATTGCAGTTAATAGTTGCTTGCATTGGTCATTTCGAAGCAGATTACACAATGTTTTCCAGCGAATGCATCACATTCGCTTTTGGCATTCCTTGCCAACCAACAACTCCATGGGACGTCGTGGGTGCTGTTACAACATTTTTCCACAAGCTCGTTACCGTTTTAAATCCATTCAGAGATACAATCTCTGACTCATTCCTCCTCCATTTCATTCGCAGTTTACAATTTCATCAAATTTGCCGCCTTGGTGGCCATGCCATTGACCATGACTGTGCCCCACACTGAACAGATGTCATTGTTTCACGGTGTAATTAACGCAAATGCAAGGCAAATGCTGATCGTGCTGGTTTGCTTCGGTGAAAATCATATGCCCAAATAAAAGCACACGTAGCACAGTCACAAATGCGCCAGAAATGTAGGCGACGCCTGCACCATTTTGGCATCAGGCGTCGTCATTGCCATGTTGGGCCGCAACTTTCGTTGACACGTTCCACAAAACTTGATTGTTTCATGTCTGCACAAGCGACACGCGTTGGCATCGTTTGCATCAGCGCGCGATTAATTAATTATTTGATGGGATAATTATTTACGATTGCGGCCATAGTATGATGATGAGTATGGTGCTAATTAAGTTAAAACGACGTGCCATTCCAAGATGAAAAATTGGTCGAAACAATTAATTAAGTTTGAGAAAGTTGAGTTGTTTAGGCTCGAGGTCATTTACATGTTCTGCTCGATCAATGAAGTGCAGACTGCCTTTGATCTCGTGTGGATGTTGACCGAAACCCAAATGGATCAACGCAGATGGTTTGTTTTCCGCCGACGTTAATTGACAAAAGCTTACAAATGAACTACGTTGAAATAGTGTAGGAATTGATGTCTTTGCTTGCCTTTATTTTTATGTAAATTGCACAGACCTATGCATTTGTTATGTGCACCGTGGAGTATATTGAATTTCAGCAACGGTATATTCTGTGCGGAAAATGTAGCTTTCAGAAAAGCATCGTCTCGGTATCGCATGTTGTTTGAATTTCAAATTAACCGTATGTCGCGCTTCTTCCTGCTTTTTATCGCCATATTATGGCCAAACTGCAAGCACGCGTGGCGTTTGCCAATCGCTACATGATGTGCGAACCGCAGAATTTTCCATTTTCCACACACGTCGCGTGGAATTACCGACGGCGTAGCGCGACGAATCAGGGCATTTGGCCGCGTATCTCGTGCCACGATGTAATTTTCGATAAAGCACCTGCAACTGCACACCACATTCCCACTGTCTCCTTACCTTTCGTGATGGATGATTTTACGAGCATTTTCGCAAATACTCAACAAATAATACTGGCTATTTCTGAGGCTAGGGCCAATGATGGGTGTGTTGCAGTCGAAAATCTATCACAATGCAAACGTGGGTGATGTGTCGAACAATGAACCGGACACTAAAAGCCCATTTCCGCACTTAACGTCAAAGACACGCATTTACATGCATCGTGGCGTCCAAATCACTCTCGTGACAAGATTCCATTGAGGCATAACCTACAAAGTTATCGCGTGCATTGTTGGTGGTCTACCTTTGACTACTTTGATGTCAAACACTGCAGAAATTCACAACATGCGCATGATAAAACGCTAACGTCATAAAACGCAGCTGGAATTAAGCAATGTCGCCGCGTTTGCAGGCATGTCGCGTCGTAATTAAATATTCTCTATATATGGAGCGGCGCTCCATATGCAATTATTATTGCAATAGACATGGACTTGGTCAATGGACAGACTGGAATATTCAGCGACGCTGATTTTTAACGACCAACGCACAAGAAATAAGCAATACATTTGCGATGCGTTTTTTTTTAATGGAAAATTATTCCTCCACTGATGTGCCGAGCTTTGGTTATATAAACAAAGTGCCATTGTTTGACCTTCGCAAGACTAAAGATAGCAATGTGCAGTGGTGTGCATGTAGCTGGAACACGTCGTGCTGTAAACAGCGATAATTACTGCACATAACCTTGGCGGTCATTTTTGTGACAATTGACAGTTGGACAATGTGACAGCTGACGCAGAAATGTCGTGACAATTGAACCGGAGTTTAAAACACCCTTTCAGCTTGCTCAACCTTAACTGAGCTGCCAGTAAAAGAAAATTTATATTTTAATAGTGACTGGGAGTAAATGAACTCTACACTTCAATCATGCTGATAAAGCAATCATGTGGGTACTGTAATGTTAACTGTAACACATTGTCTCCGCCAGCAGCGAGTGCCAACTCAATTAGTACAAATGTTATTAATTGCCGCAGTTGAAACTTGCATTATCGCGGTCATAAATAAATATTACAATCTACCATCGGACATTGTTGTCACATAATGTATCAAATGACAAATACATCGCTCAAATGGCGCCATCTTGTGGCTTGTCTCCTAACAGCATTCAGTTAATATGTGCATAATAAATCTGTAACCAAGCTAATCTCTGACATTTGAGAGAGTGAGTTTTGTTAGAAGATTCAAAGAAGCGTTAATTTTACTGGTTGGTTATTTGTTATCTTGTGCACTTCGTGTGCGTCATTTGCATGTGCATTAGATTGACACTGTAATTATTCACGTATGCGAAACGCACGCAGTACTATTACATGATGATTACGGAAACATGGAATGATGCATGTGGTGGGCAACGCCCAAGTTGACTTGCTTTCAGGCAGGTATATCTGTTTGAGAAACAGTGGTTATCTCATCGTCTTAATTTGGGATGGGGATCATTATGTGGAAGCACTCTGACCAAACTGTATATACGGCTGATCGAAATTATGCGTTAATCACTCACTCTACAACAAGGCACCTGCCATTTAAAAATCATTTATCCATAATTTATGCAGATCAATGAAGGTAGTTAGGGCATAAATTGGTGCATTTTGCGATCTCCTCGGCAGATGGCGCCACTTTACTCATCTAGTCTTGCTCATTGTTCCGCATCGTTGTTGATTTGCTTTACGCAGTTTCACATAATCACCCAATCTGGAATGTCATTAGACGATCAATGAGTGGCCCACATATGTTAACACCGATCTAAATGCGTGTAGAGCAACGACTTCGTGACTCCGGCGACTTGGTTGACTTCCACAGCAGCAATACTGCTGCTGCTGTTTTCAGTGGCATGCGAATGATACAAATGGCTTCTTAAATTGCGAATGCGAGTGCAATGGCGACTGCCATCAGCAACTGGCACTCTTTGTTGCACAGCTGCTCGTCTCTTCAGACGCTCTTTAGTCACTCTTTAGTTGCATTAAGTCTTTCAATGATGCAGACGCAAGAATTGACTTTTACTCGCAATCAGCTTGCTTGGACTGCAGAGTACAGGAGTTAGGGATTACGTTGAGAGGCTGTTTGCGGATTGTGTGATTGCGAGGCTAGTTTGGGTTGAGGTTATTCCTCGTGTCAATTGGAATAAGCTGGTAACAAATTGATCGGGTACATTATTGGGTCAGATTTGCATTTACAATTTGAGAATATACTTTGGTGCCTACTGAGAATGCGCGCAGCGCTCTAATTTACTTTCAATGTTGCTGGATTCAAATCGCTAATCTACGATTCAATTTGGCACATTCTAAGCGGGTGAAGTGAAGTAGTAAATGTCGAACTTGTGTACTTGCAAAATGTAATTTTATTAGAAGCTTTCTGATACAAACTTGTATCAAATTTCTCAGAGAGAAATCGAAATATGTCAAATAATACAAGACATATCGTTACAAAACTGATGATGAACCGATGTACTGACATTTTTGAAAACATGATTATTTACGATAATAAGTAAATAACCTGGAAGATCGAATTGATTCCAAAATAACTTCAATATAAGCAGGACACCTTCGTGCCTCCGTCGAAAAGAGATGAAACAAGTATTTTTCATTGGGTTCTTGAAACTTGTAGAAATTACATCTCGAAAAGACGTCGCACCAGCCAACATAACCTCACAAACCATTGATATCACATATCAGCAATGTACCCATCTTTCGAATTGTTGTACTTGGTTAGGTCTAATAGCCATTTATTTTCTGTAACAAATGTATTTTTTGGTTAACCAGTCGTTACGTTTCTATTATCTAATAAAGCACGCGATAAAGATAATTAAAAGCTAAATCAATCCAATTGATAAAATATCAAATTAAATCCTGTTGCAAAAATGGTGTTTCTAGACTGAGCCCCATAAAATCGCGATCGTCCAAAAGAAAAAAAATCGACGTGTGCTTCCAACTCATATGGTCCCATAACGCTACATGTCATGATATCGAAAGCACTCAATTTCTGCCAAATTCGTCCTCGCCAATTCACAAGCATCTTATTGTGTGCCACCATGTTGTCTTGATGTCAGATCGAATTACTCTCTCTTTGACTCAGTTTGGCCGACGGAACTCTGTTGACTTCCTTTCGATCGATCACTCACTCGCTACTCAACTTCATCGCTTTTCGTCGCTGCGTCGAAGTAATTGACTTGAGAGTAAACATTTGGCACTTAATCATAGCCCGCGCTTTAATAAGCAAATAACAATCGCGTATTTTTGGCGAAGCATCCTGTTATTAAATCAACTTGTAAACGATACTGTTAGCAAAAAAAAAAAGAAACCAGTTAGTTCATCAACTGCTAGGTAGTTGAATGAATTGTTGAGACTTTCTTTTGTGGCATCCAGTTTTAGCATATTTACAAATGTGTTGCAAGTCATGAAAAAGCATGACAAATCAACATGAACGCGTGCGTCGTCCGCTTTAATTCCAATTGTGACGCATTCAGTGATCTAGATCATCAATCCCACCATCCAGTGGATGCGGTGGGAACCTAGTCCCACTAGTCTAACTACCTACCGCCAATTCCCATTTCAATGCCGTGACATGTATAATAAACTTGTAGCACCTTGTGCTTTATACCGTTTCGTCTTTGTCTCTGCGCATGGGTCAGATGTTTCTGCTTGTTTCAGCTGATTTTGGCCTTGTTGTGCAAGAACAATTTCCACGCCACACCGCCGCCGATATTTATGCATCGGTTGCATAACGTGTCGAATTCGCAGCCTCCTCGAGTGCAGATAATGCCGTGCACGATTGGTTGTTTGTTATTCGAGGAACGCGCGTTAATATTTATGAAGCTCACTATATGCTTGCTTATGCATTAGGTTGGCTGGCGCGATTGTAAAACAACAGCGCGAAGGAGTTGGCGGCGCGTCGTTTTAATTTCTCAATCAGCGCCGCACGTAAAATGCGCATCGTGAAAGATTTAATTAGAAACGCACGCGTCGGGGCCGTAAATGACGTAAATCTTTTCACGACAGTTGATGATGCGCAGCGGGCGGCATACATCGTTGAGGACAGCGCGACATGGCCTTGCCAATTTGTTGAAACAAAAGATTGGGGCATCCAAGAAGACAGACGCATAGAAGCAAGGTTGATGAAGGGGTATTTTTAAGCTAGAGAGAGGAAACCAGTGAATGGTAAGTACTTGTTGTAAAGTCACTAGGATGCCATGAAACCTGTGGCATTTGAAATAGCAAAATATCGGAAGTAAGGTCAAGGAAGTTTGGGGGGATTTGGTACCAGCTGCCGAGGGTGGTGCTTCAGCCATTTGCATGTATCCGTTAAGGTTGTAGAACACATTTGGAAAGCAAATATTTGGCTCATCTGCAGTTATCACTGTGCGCCTCCTCCACCTCCATCGGGTCACCTCTAACGCCCATTTCGAGGCCCATACACACCTTCAATCGCCTATTATTATTATCTACCTAAGTGCATTATTATTTATGCAATACGAGTTATGCGTGTTGTACGGATTTAAGCCGATTACTAGATTATCCAGAAATTCGCTGTCACCCATTCGCTGTTTATCATTTACGGAAATAGACAATTAATGTAGCCGTTGGCGAGTGGTGTGTGTCCTTTTCGCCGATATCCCCTCAATAAAGCATTCGCATATCAATTTATCGATTACAGTTAGTCGCAGTTAACCGCCCGTCGGCCGGATAAAGTAATTTATGGCGGCGCGCGATCGCCAATCGGCAATATTGTCGTGCGTTGCGCCGCCGATAAACATTTCCGCTGCGAAATATAATAGATAACTTATACGCGCCGCGGCGCGATTATCAATTGCCTGCATTTGCGGTGCGCATGTGTGCATCTCTCGCTGGTGATTGTCTCAGTTGTGCATTATTAACGGTTAATATATTATACCCCGAGAAAATTCCAAGCGTCGCATGAGCAGCCTGCGGACCGACGGGGCAGTTGTTGCTGGAGAAATTCGTGTTGGTGGCGTTTAGTGACTTCGGTCGAATATCAATATATTTACGATTATAGATTGTCGGTGAAATAATGTCAATAATTTGCGCCCAGCCAACAACTATCTATTGAATATCTGCCGCCAACCTAAGCTTAAGTGAATCGCTAGAATGTGCAAATCGCAATAGGAAATGAATGAAGCAAACGGAATGCACTTTAATTGGGTTATTATATGATTTCACACTTTGTTTCATCTAAGCACACCTTGACTATGTTGCATACGATTGCAGGTAAATGGTCTTGACTTGTCTCAAACCTCTCACCTGACAACATCGCGCTGCAGTTATGGCTTGCGCCCGAAGGCGGCAATCAAAATCTGCAATCGCACTGGCGCACTGGATCTACCTACGAGGTGAATAGAGCACGCGGCGTGCATCTGTAATGCGGCCCCAAAACTAACACGAAGCGGCTCGCGTAAATCCACCACGCAGGCGATGGCGGCGGCGGCGGAATTCCTGTAATGTCTACCTGTGTGCACTCCACACATAACTCTACTTTCTCTGCTTGCGCCTGTCGCGCAGAGGGCATGATAAACAATTCGCTCGCGCGTGCGTTTAGCAGGAATTATTGCCTATTACCCTACGATCGCACGCACCTCGGTTGGATAATAAGCGGCGGGCTGGGTGCGAGCGATTTAATTTAATGCGTGCCCCAGGTTTGTTTATGCGCATTTAAACGCTATAATCTAATATTAATCATTTTCATGGGGCATTTGCGGAGGTTTCCTTAGGTTACAACGATATTGATCATCATTGGAACTGCAAATGCAAACTTTTCTTTGGAGGTATACATTTAGAATGGATCGTAATGGATATTTATAAGAGATCTTCTTTGAAAAAAGGAGGGATGCTCTCTTTAATGCAAATTACTTTTAGAGTGTTGTTTGTGCGAATAGAAATTCTGTACTGGCTTGGTCTAGGAGTCTACTGCAAACTCATCTAATTGTGAATTAATCACCTGAAAGTTAATCGTGCTTTAATTCAATTATACTTTGATATAGTTGCTTTATGGAGGATGTGGGCAATGAAGAAGCAATGCCTAATTTGTTGGATGGATTTTAGGGTCAGATTCCATCAATTTGCTTTTCTAACAGAATGGAGCTCTACTATTCAGATGAATTAATCCCAAGTTATTGAAATTATGGTTTGTTTCTTTCGAACCATACTACGGTATTTAATTGGCACTTTTTATAGGTTTCAGAAATAATCACCAGGAAGGGTACCCATTCCGAATTTACTTTATTGATTGATGTTGATTCAAACAAGGATGCCTTCTTTACTGAAATATTCTTCTACTTTCCGTTTCCGTTTAATGAACTAACAGATTGATTTATAAGGCCATGCATTTTCTGTCGTCACATAAAACAATCCTGTAGCACTTCCATCAAACAAATCCCCATAAACCACCAAATCCTGACAAGCATCAGGACTAGCCGAAGCTTTATAATTACTCCTCCCAATAGTCACTTGGTACAAAATAGAAGAGAATTCATGGTTACATATATCTACAATCACATTCGAGCGTTAATTATGTTATAGTAAATATATCACATCCATACACTTACTTTCAAGGATCAAAGGAAAACTAAAATTAAAATCCTTACAAAACTGTTGGTTCCGCCCACCATTCACAAGGAAGTCAATCGTACCAATTCTATTGATAGTTCCCAAAAAACCAGCATCTGTATGCATACAATCGACAATCTCTGCATCCGTGGGCCTTAAACTCAATGGATTCGGGAGTACTCCCAGAATTTTCTCATAGAGAGGACCAGCAGGGTCTAATCCGGTAATCCTTTGGATTTTGTTGTTTTTCGGGCGTTTTTCCTGCACATACCTTCCTGCGTAACCAGAAACATGTGCACCTAACGATTGACCAATCAAGTGGATGTTGGAGAAATCAAAACCAAGATCGTTGAGTTGCAGAAGGTAGTTCCCCAGGAGTTTGCCAACTCTGGGCACGCCTTGGTAGACCAGCTGAGCGTAGTTACCGAATGCGGTTGTACCCCAATCCAGAAAAATAACATTACGGTCGTTTAGGTCTCGATACGTTTTGGTTATGTTGAGTAGGAAGATGTCTATTGTCATATCAGTGAGGAAACCATGAGTTATCAGGACGATTGGCTTGGATATGTTGAATTGGTCGAAGTTCTTTGAGGTTACATCGATGCGTTGGTTTGGTGTGAAGAGGACAAAAAATTCGCCTTTACCTGATAAATAATTTATGTCATGCTAGTTTGCTGCTTGATGGAGTTCATAGCTTGTTTGTTACCTGTTATGAATGTTAAGTAGCTAGTAATTAATAAAACGACAATAATTCTACAATTCCACATCGCCTTAACTTAACTCGCAATTCAACTCAACACAAAGTAAGTGCATTTCACCGCAATTCCTGTAATAAACGTAGTTTCCCACTTATAACCAGTTCCTCTATTCATTAGCATAAAATTGATAATTTATAAGGAAATCGTGCTGATGACCTGCAATAAA
Source organism: Ecitoglossa quadriceps (assembly GCA_027574925.1). Classification (NCBI taxonomy): domain Eukaryota; kingdom Metazoa; phylum Arthropoda; class Insecta; order Coleoptera; family Staphylinidae; genus Ecitoglossa; species Ecitoglossa quadriceps. The sequence continues at coordinate 47,573 of JAODGC010017103.1, read as the reverse complement.
TTCATTAACCTCAAATGTGAACTTGTTGACGTTGTGGCTGCGCGTGAATATATTTCCAATATGCAAATCGACTCTCTCACCACTTCGGTAAGGTGTAAACTAATCACGTTTTTATTTATTGTTTCAGGTGAGTGTTGCTGCGCCAATTAACACACGTGTTGGCAATGTGGCTCAATGTGTGTGAGTATTACAGATGCGTGCCGCCGCCATCTTCGCCGCGTGGCGTTGCACTGGTTGCGTAATATATTAGGTGCGACGATCCAAGTCAGCTCGCGATGCAATAAATATCGGAACTCATGAATAAACGAGTTTACAAGACTATTAGCGAGCGCCCGCCGTCGGTTGGTGATTTGGATGCAAAACAAGATTCGAATTAAGATTGCAAATAAATGACATTCGACAGCATGCGTGTGGAATTTGAAAAATGGCCGGAGTGCCATCTAGATTTATTTTGGTTTCTACCAGAATTATTGTTTAGCTTGGAAATTGTATTTTGGGATTGTACATAGGTTAAAAAAGAACACTAACATTTTCTCACCGTAACAACTAATAAGTTCAAAGTCCTCCAGCTACAGTTGAGATGATATTCTATTGTTTATAAAGGCATTTTAGTTTTATGCCAAAATGCGGCTACGATATCAATGGTATGGGCATCATGGGCATCGTACGAAGATAGCTTTGTTTTGAAAATTTGTTAAAATTTTTAACTTAAAAATAACATTAGTTGCATGATGCCATCATCACTTTATTGCGACCATCTGCGACATTTTCTAAAATCCAAATTGTGATAATCATGCCATAAGGATACAAGGAAAAATTCACGAATGAAGATTACAAATAAATGATATTCATTCAGCAATGCGAAATGTACGTGGGGTTGGAATCATATCGAGTTGGATCTTTATTAGGAATTGATCCAAATATATTTTGGCTTGCATTATGGTTTATCATTGTATCTATCTGCGTGGCGTGGAGGTTAAGATGTTAGGGGTTAGGACATCATGAATCTCCTTAGTTGGATAACTCCTCAACCATAAATCCTAATAGCATCATTCCACCGGAACTCCACAGTGCATAGTCTGCTATTTAATTGTTACAATAAAAATAGGAAAGATGTTGATTGAGGGCTGTCATGGGATAGCCAATGGTAAACTTTCTAATGGAAACATTTTTTTTTCTGTATATTTGAAATATGTCCTGCCTGACTCATCTTAGATACCATCGTGTTTCTTCGGTAATTTGTAGAACTATCTGGTAGCTTTTAATTGCACAATAATTATTTATATTTTATTGGTATTTATAAATAAAAAGTGCACATTTAGCAATGAACTCTCTTATCCTTCCTTCTGGTTCGATAATGCAATTTAGTGCGGAAATAAAATCTGCCTTGTTCGTTGCCTGGTGGATTCTATTCAACATTAGCAACTTAATTAACCAGCGTTTCGCTTTCATGCGATAGCACACTCGTAAATCGTGTGTCGCGCCAAGCAGTGCGCAAATTCGCGCACAATGAAGACATGCACGACGACAGCAATCGCACATGCACGCTGTACATACGCCGCTGAATTATCACGCGATTCTTGGCTATTACGTTTTAATGAAAGTGAATTATGGCTGGAAAATTAACGTGCACATTGCCGCCACCGCCATACTGTCTACTACTAACTACATCCATTAGGGCACAAAGTATCAACATATCTAACAAAACATGTAGTTACATTTACTTACAGCGGTTATTGAAAATCATACGTTATTTCCATCTCCATTGCGGTGCATTGTGTATGCATTCATCATAACTCTTCAATTCTGTATTGCGTAATAAAGCCACGCCACACTCAAGTGCGCTTCGTAAGTGCATTAGACAGTTGATTGACGTACGCGTCACCTGGCAACGGCGCAATGCGGCGTTGCAATGATTTATATTGGTTGAAAACGTTTGATGTTGTAAATTAATCTTCGACGAGAAAGCAGCGAGAAAAATGAGTTTACGAAGAAAACGGTGGACAGCCGCAGACGGTTTGCGTGAAGGGTAGAGGATCAAGCACTTTAAATAAATTGAAAACGATTGGGTGGGACAGTGAATTATTCAATCATCAAATTGTTGCAGGATGATGATGAGGTGGTCTAACCGGGATGGGAATGAGCAATGGATGAAAGAATGAGGAATGACTTGTTATCAATCGATCGGTATGAGGATCATTTACGGGGATGATGCATCAAGTGTTAGTTAACAAGTGAGCCAATGAATTGGGAGAATGTTTCAAAATGTATCTCTCGTCATTTATCATTTTTACAGAGCGAGGAAAGTGCAAATAAAATAAGACAATTCTCGAAAGAGAATTTGTTTGTTAAAGTCACTTTGTTAGAAATGATCCTTAGTTACTCCTACTCCGACGTGTTAATGGGAGATTTTAAGCAATATCAGGTTGTAATTAATTTTCGAAATTGACTTGAAACTCACAGTTTAAGAGAGAAACGAGATACAGGAAGTAGAGGGTGGGAGTGGGATTAGACGGTGTTGCCAACTGTATAGATTCTTGTATATATGGTTGCATACAGCGTTAAGCTGAATTTTTTTTTTAATTCCATTTTCTTTCTAAACTCTCGGAAAAGTATTCAATATTAAGGAAGAATAAAGCTTTAGCTATATATGAGTTGTAATATGCTTATTAATATTTATGAGAAACACTAAAATTTAATTTAATTATTACCCTCTTAATATTCCAACGTTTAATCTAGACGGTATTTTTCTTGAAATTTTGCGTAAATGCATCAACATTTCCGCGGGCAATTATCCATCCTACACAGCACATGTTAATAGTTTTATTGCGTGTCGACCACTTTAATGCGCAAAGATTTCATCGGCTCTTCGTTAAAACTGCATGAAATTGTACTTACGTAGCAGCAAACGAGTGAAAACTCAACTTGTCTGCTTTACGACGCCTTTCATGCGGCTTTACGACGAAATTAAACTGTTAGGGAAACTGTCAACAACCGGCGCCATCTGTATTTTACTAGGTATTAAGTTGTTTTGGGTATTTATAAAATTTGATCTGTGCAACTTTCTGCCGCATTTGAGGAGAGTTATCTTCAGCTTCAATTGAAAATTCTCGGATTTTCGTTGAATCTCATACAGGCTTATTATGTAATTATATTGTCAGCTTCTGTTGATGATGATATCATGGCTGGGTCGTTTCAACATTGATATTGTGTGCTTTGTGCTGACATCAAATTTCATCAAGTGTATAATCACGTATGTCAGAAAACTTTGAAGTTATTCAACATTAATCACTCTGCTCTGTTATTGTTTCTCCCAGAACACATTACAAGCGAACGCGAGGTATTCTTCCATCTCGATTGCAATGATTTAGCCCTAGACGAGGCTTTTTTTTTTAAATGTTGTTTCCAAGTATTGTGAGAACATGTTGCAGTCTTGTGTGGCGCTCGAATTAAGTTTTAACTTTGTCCGTCGCATTTGGGAATCCGTGCGTGACATGACCTAACGTTAGTTGGATTAGAAGCTCCAGACTAGACAAGGCATTGAGGTCTAGGTGCCTAGAAGGCGAAACTGGGTCTATGTGCCTTTGAACGCTTAAACTTGGAGTTATTTCTAGTTTTTTGGGGATTTGATAACTTTTAGCTTAAGTAATCACTTTTTACAACAATTTTTTCCGATTTTATTACGATTTATTGAATATGTATTTTCTATGGTATTTTCCTAGGTGTAATATAATACGTAACAAATTGTTGTTTTCAATAGCTATCGTTTTTCATTTGTTTTCATATTTAAATCATGTGTGAGAGTGTATAACTGGTTGCTATCTTTCGCCCACACACTGCGCATCAAAGCTCGTAAAATGTTTAGCCTTTCTTGTCTATGAAAATAAGCACAATGAAAATATTTGTCCACAATAATCAAATACTCCAATCAAGTCGCAAACAGCCGAGCCAAGTCGACGAAAACTGAAACAATAAAGATCCAATCTTAATATGCCTTACAAAGTTTGTAGGCAAAACGAAAGATAGCGTTTAGAAGAAAGTTGCGCGCTTGCAACGAGCAAAATTTCTCATTTTAATAACGCTGAAAACTTCCTCCTATCTCGTGGAAGGCCGCTGATAACGATCACAATAATTTATTCAATTATTTCGTGTTTTGTAACGGCTTAACTAACAACGTCTTTATCGTCATGCCAGCTAGGCATGATTTACGAAACGAAACTGAAAACAACGCGCATAGTTGAAGACTATGGAGAAAAACGGAAATACCAAAATGAAGACGTAATTCACGTTTTAATTGGCATTGACATTTGACAGTTGGTTAATTTTCACTCCTCTTGCTGCAATCGACGCTGATTAATTCGACGCCTACGCGTTGTGCATGACAAAAAACTTTCCATTTCTAGCGATTATAATTATCTTACTTGTTACTAATTTACTTACCACCAACTGGTGATCTTTCAGCGTCGTAATTGAAATTGTATTTCTTGCATGACGCTGGAGAATTGGTGTTTTTGCGGAATTTGGTGAATTTTAGCGAAAGTGTCAGAACGGATAAAACAAGTTAAAGATCAGGAAGGAAATGTATGGGGTTAATGAGGTTATGTTTTTCCGGTTTCTACGAAAAGCAGAAAAAACGAATTTACAGAGAAATATTGTGAGTTTAGAGTTAACTATTCAGTATTTCTCTAAAATACTAATTTTGGAAATATTTTACATTGTGGATTTAATATTTATTTCAGGTAAATATAAAATTTTTAAATGCACAATCTAATTCCATGAATGCTTGGAATCGATTTGCCGAATTTAGAAACAACTTGTCGGTTGGGTGTTATCTAGTAACTTTGTACAGTAGTCTGATAACTTTCCCACATCAAATATTTCCGACATCTTAATAAGTTGATAACTCAGTGAGTATGAAATCTTTTATAGTCGAGCTCATGTTATTTTATCTCTGTATAATTTCAGTTTCGTAATATTCGCAATAAATTTGTAAAATTTGTCTGCACGATAGAGAGCAATTGACAGTATTCACACGATGAAAACAAGAAATGCGTGTCTTTGTTGATCAATACCTAAAGTAGTATTAAATAATTCAATTCTGGACGAGGGCTATTTGGCGTTTTGTTTTAATGAAATCTTCGTAAACAAGCACATCAATTGTGTTAAGCTAATTGATGCAATTGAATTCAATTCGTTTTGTCTCCGTCAATAAATGATTTCTCTGAATGCATTGAAAACTGGCGCGCAGAGAAAGAAAGCTCAGTCGAATTCTAAGGCATCACAAGGCACAGAGAGTGTTTAATTAATAATTCAATACATTTCGCTTTTGTTTCTGCTGAATAAACAAGCTTCAATTCTGCATTAATTTACTTCGCATAGGTATGGAAAATGTATTTCTTTTCCAAGAAATGCAAAACATGTTTCACGTGTTTGTCGAGTCGCACTTGCATTGCATGCAGCGTATTCAATTTCCTACTTGTTGTGATAGCGATTAATTTCTTCGCCTCGTTCAGATTTAGAAGATGGACGATCTTGACGGACACGAAAAAGGACGCCGGGGGGAAATGCGCGGCACACAAGATGGCAGATAGATTTATCATTTATCAATGAATTCCGCGCGACATGCACCAACTGCGACATGAAATTTACGCGCCGGAGATGTTTATGATATTCATGCAAATGAATACGGATTGGATTACTAAACGGCGATTAATTTACGCGACGGATTTGCATAACGCGATATCAGTGGATCGTTTAACACCGATTGCGATTAGGAAGAGGAGAGAAATGAGTTGGCGAAAACAAAAACCAGAAAGGAAACAAAGTGTGATTGTTGTTTGTTTGCAATGTAGGCGCATTGGAGATATTAATGAGGAGTTTGTTATTCTAACTGGACAAGTGCATAGGCAACCACATGTACAAATATGAAGTGGATAAAAATCTATCACATTTCAATTTAATAAGTACCATTCTATACGCACCAGAAACATGATTCCGATGGCATTTTATAGCTAATATAGTCAGCTATCACTTGAAGTACTTAACTTGATACAGGACTTGTTAACATAGTTAAGGGGCAACATAAAAGCAAGATCTACCTTTCAAAATACTGATTGGCTCAATATTTTTATTGTAACTTTTGGCTCAGAGCAGGTACAGCGATGGTTCTTTCGTCGATTTGTAGTGCCAACTTAGAGCTGTCGATTAAGCTAGGATGTGTTCAGATACGATACGGATTACTAGTGTAAAACTGTATTTTTCTATGCGAACTAAATACGCCCAGATGGAATGTATTGGTGTGAGATTTATAGGTTAAGTCACCACCTCTATTATTTTTTGATGACTTTAGAAAGTATCCTGATAATTAAATGCTCTTTGTACTCCCAACTGTACTATTTGCACATTTCTATATCGGCCTAAGTGGATTGTATGTGCTCCAATGCCCGTTTTAGCATCCACGCACGTTTTTCCTATATTTGGCGCTAACAACTCTACCTGAGTTCACATCTATTCCACATTCAACGACACATCAATGTGCAATGCGAAATATCTATTTAAATGAGCGTTGCACTCAAAAATCACACCGACTATGAGTTTGTTTGGCCGCAGACCTTTGTATCCACCGTGATCAACCATAATATTGAATCGCCTTCAGTTGCATTCAGCTGGATGAAACGATGAGATTACAAATTTATGTGCAGACGTAAAATGTTTCTCACTTGCGCGCAGACCTGCAGCTTCTCACGTAATCTTGACCCCGGAAATCTCGTGACAGCGATTCACACACGACATGATGAGAGTTAGAAATTAACTTCTAATCTCAAACGCTTGAGAGATACCATCGTGGAAGTGCTTCAATCTAGAGCAGGTGCTGCTCCCGAGAAATATCGATAGATTTGGCTTTAGTTGAAGAATTCTTTACGTTGTTCCTTCTATCTTTCTTCTGATTGATGAAACACGGTTAGGCTACCCACGCAACACTTGTCGCCCATGGTGCCACGTCCATCGGTGAATTTATTGCGCTCGATACAAAACACACAAATCCGTTACAAGTCGGCAAAGCTGAAAACTATGCCACACACAAATAAACCACACAAAACAATACCAATTGTACTTATTCAATATCGATTTTCCAACGTGGCCTTAAATGTCCGCTGCACATGTGGTTGCATAACCAGTGGCCAGAATGGCTTAGTGGCGAATGGCCTGTATGACAGATGCATAAATATGATCTCCTAACGTCGACTGCTCGTATTTTGCGACATCTCACACAATCGAAGAACCCTGGAGGGTCCGTAAATTACACGTGTACTACCTATTTTATGCGCGATGCTTTCTTATCGTGACCGCGAGTAGCTCGAGCGGTTGCCAATGTTAACCGATTTATGGTGGCCATTTCGTGACCGGGACAGACGATGCAAATGCTTTGATAAATAAATACGGGGCGCAGACATAGCCCACATGTCGGTATCTTGCCACCACTGCACCAAGGGAATGGATAATTTACATTTTAGTCTTTGATTTGACCAGACTTTATTTCCTGGTGGTATTGTCTTCTTTGATCTTGTGGTGATTTCCGCGTTTGTCACTCGGATTGATTTTGATCTGCTTTGCATTTTAATGGAAGATGCTCGAGATGAGATCGTAAACGATTTTATCTCCATGTAAATGATATTCTCGCCAAGTTGAAATTATAATGAGATTGATTTTTTTATACAAATTACTTTCATTGCTGCCATTTCAAGTATTCGACTGATTTCACCTGGTCATCATCATTCAATCAATGTTCAGATTGAGGATTGGAAGAGATTCCTAGCGAACGAAAAACAATTATTGCGTTAACTATCCATAAATAACTATAAAGATGTTGATATAGTTTTAATTTCGGTCTTACGTCGTCTTCTCCAATTAATTGCCTTGGTATATCTCTAGGATGGCATTGATTTATGAGCATTGAAAGAAAGTTGTTTGTGGCTTTTGTTCCAAACGCCTCAAAACTATCATCAATTCATTGTTTTCACTGTCCTAACCTAACTTATTATAACTGCCATTGAATGATTACCGTACGAAAAAAAAATCGATTGTTCAAGGTTTGTCAATTATTGCCATATGATTTCTATCGAAATTTCCCTTTCGATTCCATTGACGTATTTGAATTGCTTTCATTGCAACACTAGTAAAGCGTGCTCAATTCGAGTTCACCTTAAACTCGCCTTATCATCCGCATCAGTTTTCTCGAGGCGCGTCACGAAAAATGCGTTAATAAGTAGAACTCTGGTGTGTCGTTTCGATGGGGCTTTTTTCATTGTTCCGACGTGTCCTAGACGTAATATGAGGTTAGCACGCTTTCAAAATGGCGCCCACCAAAACAATCACTTGAATTGGTGAGCACATAAGTGGTTTAAGGGGATTCCAAGCTTCTCAGGAACGTTATCTACATGTAGTCTGAATTAGTTTCAGCGTGGAAGTGTTACAATTAGTTGTATTCGCAATTACTAAATGCATCATGCGAGCGCGCCCACTAATTGCAATGCAAGCAGCGTGGCGTCCGGCTCTTGGCGAGACACAGCATGACACGAGATGAGTGAAACCGAAAGCGAATTTATCCGGATGGGAAACCACAATCGCAAACACAATCTCGATCATGCAGATCGAAGATCGTATGAATACAAAACAAGTTCTATGATACTAGCGCGCTCATTAAATTATTGGTGCACTTGTTGGAAGTGGAGAAAATGTACGTGGGCAGAGATGACATTACATTGGGATTAATTACCATTCAAAGTGAGTGCTATGTTGGGAAAACTGGATGAGTTATAGCTCTGCAATCAGTGTAGATCTAACCTAACTTCGTATGTAGTGAGATGCGAGAAGTGACGTTTATTTGACATTTGGTGTGTTTAAAAGCACAGCGTATTTCTCTTTCGCTTAAATTTCTAGTAATTACGTTGAGAAATCCATCGCATTGAGTTTCGAGCATGTGTGTTGGATGATATTCATCAAGAGCGGCACTATTTTGGGGGGGCCTCGCTTACTTGCTGCTTTGATATCGGCCGATCAATTGGGGGAATTAATTGAAACCCTAGCGACAGAAGCGGCGCGCCTGAAAGATGCAGATTCATTGCGTTACTGGCCTGCTTGCGACCGAAATTTTTAATCAACACTCTTGGAAGCAAATTGATTCAGTTTCGGATGATGTCGGTTGCGATATCGACATTGTCGGCGGCATCACTGGCACTGCTTTGTGGCAATGGAGTGTACCGAAAATGTGATGCATGTGCATTTCATTACGATGCGCATACTTGATTTCGCATTGATTCTTCTTGATGTAGCTGCACTCTCTCCGCGCTTGTTTTAAACAGCGTGTAATATCCATGTGCACACAATGTTTGTAGCACATGCGAAATTGACTAAATCAATTAAGAGGCCATTAATCACAATAAGCTCAATTCGAATTGATTTATTAAGTTCATTGCGGCCACTCGGCGGGCTCGTTGTGGCCCATCGTGATGCACGTCCGCCAACTGGCATTGTACTTCGGATAACTCGCATACTCCCATGCATAATAAGGACACACACTCACTCGCCGGCCCTCGAAGAGATTCAAGCGCGGCCGCCTTCAGCAACACTTTCCTTGCATGCCAGCCAGACGCGCACGCCGTGATTTAAGTGTGATGCCCATGACTTGCATCGGTGTGACTTTCAATTGTGCTCTGATTATACGCCCAAACGCCCTTGATTGCGCTAACTTGCGTTGACAAATGTTGGCATTGCTTGTTAGACATGTCTGAACATGTCGGGACATACTGCAATAGACGTAATACGTGGAACAAAACAATCAGACCTTATCCATTCCACCACTGTACTCGGTTTGAACACAACCAAAGAGCTGTTGGGAATATTGCAGTTCACTGATTACATTAGTGGGAATAATTTAATCATTTACTTACGAAAGCTTACCGCCACGATAGTACATTTGGCAACGTGTTGGCCGCAAGTCGACGGATCACTTCAAATCCTGCCAGCTGTGCTCCATTTGAAGGTTGTAGTTGCCGAACAAACCAACGGTCCAGATACCGGATGGCCAGTGATGGGGAGATTAGAATAATGATTAAGTACCATAGGAAAGCTCACAGAGAAAGACTGTTATCCCCCTACAGTACAAATCGCAAAACGAGGAAAAGCTAACCTAAAAATTGATGGTCAAACATGGTAAGACGAAATATAGTAATATGGAATTTTGATGTACTTTTTTTTGCCGATGGAAACAACTTCCTTGTATTATTATTTTGTACCGTATTACTCACGATCTCAATGAGGTGGAACGTCAACTACCATGGTTATTAGCAGTGATTAGGAATGGCGTCAATGAGAATATACAATCTCAGCAGGGTTCGAACGGGTGTCTTCCGTTAATTATGATTTGCTGTTGCTGCTATAGTCATGGCGTGTTACCAAATGAGTTGGGGTCTACACCTTGTGTTGAAAAAATATCAAATCAAATAGAGTTGGAATACATTCTACCTACCTAGGCAGTGGTCATCAAATTGCTAACAACAAACATATCTCAAACCATATCTCAACATTGTTTCTAATGAGACACCAAGTCCCACAGATTTTTTTTCCTTGCGAAGATATTAACTTATACAAATATAATTTATGGTTTTGATTGCATCCAATTTCTTCAACATATGTGGCTAAATTTAATCATGTACTGATTATGCTTAACTTTAACCAACAGAAAGTGTCGATAATTATATTTCGTATGCTTTCCTCATTAAACACGACACTTTAGATCGTTATTTCCAATTTTTACTAACCATCGTGCATTTTACGAGCCAAGAAAGTAATTTTCCATCAACCTTGCGATTACTTTTATCGCTTAAAACATTTCTTAAAATTAACCATAATTTGTTTATTAATCGATCATGCAACGCGCGCATCCTTCATCGCCATTCGCACCTCCTCACCTACAGCCGAGCGAGATTTCATTAATTAATCAGTAATTAATCTGTCAAATTGCAGCGCGCGCGCGCGCGCGCGTAGAAAGTAAGGAAAGTACATTTTCATACGCACATAAATTCCCATGCGGTCGTAATTTTTTTCCTCGTTTACCACTGCTTTTATCCAGCAGTACCCTTCACGTCTTTGTGTCGATCTATTGGGATTGTAACACTTTGTGTGCACCTCTTAATGTATGCGAGAAGAATTGTCAGTAATGTGACGTTTTCCTCTTGATATTAAACGTGATCGGCGTTTTGTCTCTGAATGGTTGGTAATTTCATGTGCGGCATTTGGCGATATTTCGATTATCTTTATGTGAATGCGTTTATTGTTTGGGAGATTAATAATTTGCCAGCATTTATCATTTCGCGCGCCGCGCAGCATTAATAGAAATTGTGGCGCGTCCTCAAGTGCTGAAGAGAAAACGGACGAACACACAATCGGTCGTCGAGAAGACATCGGAATCGGAGTTGCGGATGGAATTAGAATTCATTCGGCCGCGAATGGGACGAGATAATACGCATTGGAAACTATTTAACCAACTAAAGCATCTCTATGGATGTCGGCATAAATATTTGCGTATACAGTGTGTTCCTGTGTTAGTCTACAATGAGTGTAAATAAAACAATACGGTACAGAGCTACTGAATGCAAATGAAGTAAGAGTGTAAGGAAGCATTTTGCAAATGCAAAACATCAACTTTAGCCCGGTGAAATGTCCATTGGATTTTCTTCGTTAAATTCTAGTTACCTTCGTCAGTCAGACTGTATAAAAAACCCGATTATGTTCTATGGGATAGTAAATACTTGATTCTATTTATTAGTAGCATTGTATGTCGATTTTTGCGCGCGCGAGCGCTATTTTATTGGTTTCTAATTACGGTAATTAATAAATTACGAATATAGGTTAAGAGCGAGTGGCCGTAAACGACGAGGCGTGCCATGCACTCTACCATTCATTACACTTTTCGTTCGCTTCCTTAAACGTCGTCGCCGCGCGCCGGAAAAATGGCGAACGCGCGCGGGAAACAAAAGAAAACGCCAATTAATTAACGCGCGGGCACACAATCACCACGGATTGCTGTTTTACGACTGAATTTACACGTTTCGTGGAGTTTACAAGGCAGCGCCGCGCATGATTTATTTATCAATTGGCTGCGCTTTGCGGAATTCGTCGAGTGCGAGAAGTGCGAACCTGAATTAAGTGCACTTTATGGCTGCTTGTAGGTTGTGTTGCCTATTGACCCAAATTCGTGCGTTTTATGTGCATTTTCAGATTGCAACTGTAAGATGACATGTAATTTTGGTTGCCTAAGCTACAGAAAAAGGTTTGGAGCGGTACAAGACGAAAATCGATAATTTCGCGGTGATTGGACTCCGGAGATTGTTGAAGAGTCTTCTTCAAACTTTATTTGACTATTAGTTTGATATTACTTTATAATTGCATATTGTGTACTGTCGGCATGCATCAAACGTATTAATCGTTAAATTAATGCTAATATATCACAAAATGACTTCCAATCGGTTTTGTTTCATCTTGGCTAGCGGATTTAATAACAACTATTAATCTTTACTTTGGCCCTTGACCTAACCTCAAATTAACCTACAAATTTCAACACAACTTACTCATCAGCATCAGCTCTCTTCCTGCTGTAATCTACATGGTTTCTCTGGTGGTAAATTACACTGCGGAAGAACTGGATGAACTCCAACAACCTTGTAAGGCCTTGTGAATCAGATGCAACGGAAGTCGCTTAATAACTCGTAATGAGAGGATTTCCCATGTAACGCTAGTGGTTAAGTAAGGTTAGATGAGGTTATAAACGCGTTAAATGAGCGAGGAAGAAGTTTTGCATTGTTACAAAGCATTTATCCTGACTGTGACTTTACAATGAAAGTTCTCATCGCATGTGAGTGATGTTTCCTTGTTTGCATGTTACAGTTGCTGCACAATGATAACATGCTGATAACCTGCATATGTATGATGCATAGTCTTGTTGGGCATCTAGCCTTGGTCACACTATCCACTTGACGTGCCGCCTAAATCTACAATATTTTTGTTCCTGCTAGTGTGCTTATTCAATCTTTGGATGTGTTAGATGTACTTAAGTCATTAATAATGCATGGAAATTTGGGTTTTTCCTGCGTAGGCGATCTTTTCATTTGCTGCCCGTTGGAGAGCAGTCCCTTCCACGTACTGTGCGCGCGGACACAAAACGCTTAACAGCCGCGTTGTTTAACACGATGTTATTGACTTGTGTGAAGCAATCGCGCATTCATCAATCTTCCTTGTATTTCACTGTGTGCCTGGTCGAGCCCAGAAGCTGCATCGGTTTATCAATTCGTTTAATTTAAGTCACTTGATGAGCAGTCCACTGGGATTACCACACGGCCGGAACTAGAAATCGTGATCGTGATCCGATTAGACTAATCAGACCATTTTGAGATGCGTTGCATCCAAATGATCATTTTAAATTTGATGCATGCCATTGATTTCTTAAATGAAATTTGATTATTTTAACTTGAGCTCTTGTTTCTGCTTCCAGAATGAAAGTACACAAAATGAATGCCTTTCCCCACGAGGGTGGCCCCTGTGTCTGGGCGAGAGTGGAATAATCATCCATCTTGGTGCACCCCGTGAGCCACAGCTGCGCCATCTTGAGTGCTTCGTCTGCGTACGGCCAGCGCCCTTCGCTGAAGCCGTGCACCTGGTGCTGGAGTACAAGCACCTTGACCAGGCAAAAACACGTGTGCTCGCCAGTGTCGAAGGCGGCACCGTGGTGACCATGTGCACGAAGTTGGCGAACGCGCTCGACCTGGACACTGTCCTCGAGCGCGAGCTGCCGGAACTCCTACAGAGTTTGCTCGTCTCCGTGGAGCGCGCAATTGAGCGGGTGCCATTGGATGATTTGCTCTTCCCCTGTTCGCAATGCCATCGGCATGTGCCGCTTGATAACGACTGCAGTGCTTGCTCATGTCGATGTGGGGATAGAAATGATAAGACTTACGATTGTAATGTAGACAACGAAAATTCCAATCCATTGGATACTGTTACCGTGCATAATCTCACCAATGGGAATGTGGGCAGAAATGAGGCGCTGAATATTAATGTGCAGAATCAGAAGAATGTATCCAGCCCAATGTTTGAGTTTGTTAACTCGATTCCACATATTGATAGCGATGAGGATGATGATAAGGAGTCCGTAAAGTCAGGTAGGAAACATCTGTATTTTTATATGCTGGGAAAGATTTCTTTTTGAATTTGTTCGTAAACTGAACGTTACCAAACTCACACACCTAGATTTTGCTATCAAACTCTATAGTAGCAAAAATGTCCTGTAGGTGGCATTCGCCAGACAATTTTGGCAGTTCACTATCATAACCTTAAAATTTGTGTAAAAAGTCATACATAATCATAAATCATACAGAAATAGCTACTTTGCTCTTGTTCAATTATGATAGTGTCTCTCTTTCATTTCGTAGTAAAAGTAATCGATAGAAATATGTGGGTAGATTCCGAATAAATCAAATATTGCTTTATATTCCACTTCAGAATTGAATTTAAACATAGCCTGATATTGATGTTGAGAGGTGACACCGATTGGATACTTCTCTGCTTAATTAATAACTACAACACAAGATACAGCTTAAGTGGCGACATCTTGTAGTCAATAGTATCTGCTTCAACCTTCAAATTATAGTACGTCTACAAGGTATGGCTAGGAGAGGAGAAATTATACAACAATTGCAATCTTGTTTTCTACCTGAGATAACATCATGCCAGCAGGAGCTACAACGTTGTTCTTTGTAGGAATTACCTGACATGACTTGCACATAATTATTGCTCCATGCCAAATTTCAGTTTGCTAGATTCCTGCTGATCACAATTTATCGCACCTCCAGTATTTCTGTATGGAAATTATACATCCTCACAACATGTGGGTAATACATCTCCAACATGCGTGCTCGTAATAAGTTTTAATTGCGCCTACTTTTCTCACTTGTTGCCATTGAACTCATTGAACTGTGCGCATTTACATCCACGACTAGGTTTACTATGTGCAGAGATTGCTTGATATTACCGACTATATATGATCTCGTTGCGTCATTACCACCGAACTTGTGTTCTTCCAACATAATTAACTCTTGCTTTTTTCCACTCCGCTTCCTTTCCACTCTGCTGCGCGTGTAATTAAATCGTTTCATTATCGCTCGGCGGATATTTCACACGGTACGCAACTCGGTAATTTACAATTATACAAATACGACGTATTCCTGTTACTTAAGACTCATTTTAGTAAAACGAATTGTTTACGACATGCTGTTTATCTGTACGTATCTAACCTCACTTCAACAGTTGGCGCTTCAAAAAGTCTCGCAAATAATTAACCTCAAATAGAAATTGATTTAGTTGATTCGAAAGTAATTTCAATGAAATAGCAACATGTCGAAAATGTTTTAAACATTTGCAGAATGGTAAGTGTCAAAGGAAACTCATCTCAGTATATTGAATATCAATGAGACAAGATTTCGTGATTTAAAGCAACGTCACAGTTAATTAATGAATTAATATTTTTTTTCTACCACTTCGTTGATGGTAATTGATTAAATTAGTTGTTAAAAATGTGCACTACGCATGTCCAACACATCTAGTTTTCAACTTGTATTACTCCTCCTTCGTTATGTATTATAATTAGGATAATTCAGTGTAGTCTTACTCGTATGATGTGTTGCGAAGATTACTCTAGCGCTTACGATTATGATTATTAATCGATTCATAAATATTTATAAACAGCAGTGAATGGCGGCTTCCTCCTGGTCGCGTGTTGCGGCAGCGGATGGCTAATCTCCTCTGCACTTGTAAAAGGCCCCCGAGAGACGAAAACAAAATCAAAGCCGTCAGCTGACGTAGTGGCGAGCATGAAAGGCGCGCGCAAAGCGCACCGCGATGCTTTGATCGATTTACAATGTAAAAATTATGCGCATATTGAGCGAAGATAAGCCTAGAGCGCATGCACCTAGTAGAGCTTAATTCAGCTACTTGAGCGGGGATTTGAGTCGTATCAACTTTGGGCCAGCTGACGGCGGTTGGAATGAGTTCACCGTGCGAAGGAAGACGGACGACTTGAGATGCTTAAGACGACTGGAATTTTCAGCGTTATGCAATATTCGCCCATGATCCTTCCTACGCGTGATGTGGACAAGATTGAGAGACATGCAACAAATCAAAAGTACCTAAGACTATCAGCCCACTAAAGTAATTCCTACAATTTAGTAGATAGTGGTGTGAAGCGAAAGGCCTACATGCAAATATATCATTCTATGTTATATCGATAGTTGTTGGCTTACCGGTCTAGTTTCATTCAGTCCGGAAGTATATTTGTTACAAACATGAGACAAGTCATATTCTATTGAGAGTATAGTTGGTTTACTGTTTGAATGCAAACGTTGAAGGTGAGGTGGTTAAGGTGGTCAGAGGATGACGAAAAGCCAGATCTTCATATGAACCTTCTGGTTTTTATTGATTTTGACGCTAATTTATTGGGTAAGAATTGCAATACAAGTCGATATCTTTCAGTCACATACAAGTACGATGGACTCAATCTTACTTTGGTAACCACTAAAACTGTTATTTTAGTGGTGCACTTTAAACACGTGCTGAGACAACATCCTAAGACTTTTTGTGGTTGGAAAACAATTTTCATCTCTTAAAAAGCCCAACGTACATGTCTAATGTGTTCCATGTAACTATTAATATTCCCATGTAGTAATCTACTCTAAGCGCACGCAAAAAATGTCGAGATTTATAGCTCAACAGCGCGTAGAAATTCCATGCGGCTCTAGGATGCGTTTACGAATCTGCGCGCCGCCGCCGACGAAGCTGTTTAATTTAATGCGCGGCATCGTCTTGTACGACATGCGTACAAATATGGAATTGAGATTAACTCGGTCCTAGCCGCTAACCGCCGCTAAACGACATCGCTTAGAAACAACCTGCCGACTTCGCCGACAACATCAATCCGTAATCCGCAAGGAAATGTAAAATATGCATTTTTTCAACCACTGCCATCTGGCGTGGATTCGTGTCGCTTGCGAAATCCGTTCATTTATCAAAGTGAAATAGTAGACGCAATTGCACAGAAAAGAAGCGTAATAAACCTGTGTGTTTATTCTCTGCGATTTTTCATCTGCATTGCGGTGCGTCTCCTATAATTTGCGCTCATTACACATGTCTGCACTTCATTTCACCAGTGAATGTCTCAATTTGGACTTTCGGCACATTTCATCTCAGTGCTGTTATTAATGTAATTGATATTGTTATTGCTGTGGATGACGGCGTGATTAAGTGGTGATTTACTGACCGCAGTACTCGTATTGCAATTCAAACCTGCACAGAGCTGAAAAATCATTTGCTGATTTCTTAAAAATATGTTAGCATAGTTTCAGGGAAGGAATTAAGGAGTGGTTTGGTATCAAACTGAATTACGATGGTAGGTTAAAGGAGGAATCAGTTTCTGGGTGTGCAAAAAGTGGAAAGAAAGTTTTTTCACGTGTCTGATCTCCGCAATTTTTTAATCACTTCATTACACTTTAATTCTCAGCTTCACCTCATGTTTACCGACTAAATAAGACTAAATAATGCGTTAATTGACCTGGATTTAACAAGTGCTAAATGCTTTTGAAGCGATAAGATAACGAATTTTTTTTTGCGCGCATGCTCTAAATTTCAGGTGTGCATCTTGTGTCATCTACCTGCGATTAACATTAATGTCATAGTAATATTTTTGGGAATTATTGAATGGTAGAAAATTGCATATGATTGGAAAGCATTAAAAACAACATTAGGAACGTTTCAATTGTTAAATAGCATACCGAAATGTTACTGCCTAATGTTGTCTAACATTAGGTTTAGGCAACTTATAATACACATCATTTCAGATGTTCGGGACTAAGGTTAAGCTCCGAGCTGAATCTGGATTTTCTAATCGTAGAACTACCTTAACACGAAGCTACTGGGCATGCGCATAAAAGCTCAATCTGTAGTTTGTTGTGTGTGCGCCAACATGGAAAATTTCAAGTTACTCATGAGCAATTCTCACGTGCGACTACATACGTTCCGCGCTATGCAACCACGAGTGCATGAAATGTGATATGTTTAAAACGCACGCAATGCATGGACGATTAACAAAATTCAATCCGGCCTACCGTTTAATTGTTAACGATCATGTCGAGCTTGATATTCGTCTGTGAGCATCGCGCTAGCAATCTTATTGCGCGAAGAGTAATCGGCTAATTGACACTCATGCGATACGTGGAAAAGTTGCGCATGATGGAGATTAGAATCGCAGGAAGCCAAACATTAACAATGTTTTCTTCCAATCGCGTCCGCGTTGATTAAGAGGCGATTATTGGATATTGATGAATGTTGCCAAGAGAGAGTCGGAGAGCTGAAGAAAAATGATTTAATTTTAATTAGAGAGATGTCAATAATGAAATATTTGTTTAATTTCATGGGTGTTATACAAGTACATGTAGAATATTTTTTAAAAAATTTTAATGGAAATATAATAAGGTGGTTACAATAATTATAAATATGCTAACAGATGCCATGAAAATTTCACCTTCAAACTGTCAAACAAGGCAGATAATTCAAAACGGATTTATGATTGAGTTTGAATTAATTTGCTATATTTCAAAATGTAAGCTTAATTTATATTTGACCAAGTTTCGGAATCTTTTTCCAGAATTTAACTATCGGTTTAGATCCAATAGTTATTAAGCTTTTTATTGTAAATTAACCTAACTTGACAGCAATTGATTTCCTAACAATGCTGTCATTCATTGATGGTTAGTAAGTTAGTAAGTAAATATTTTACTTGTTCTTATTCAACACATGAAAGTTACATTATTGGTCATTGTTTATCTGAAATATGAAGTTTCAGAATTAATAATAATTAAGTATTATTAAGTCATTTTATATAACAAGAATTTTAAAATCAGTAAAAATTGAAAACAATCTGTTAACAGCATGTTAATGTTAATAATTTTAAATTAACTGATCATTTATTTATGGTAAACACATGGAGTGGGCGATTTTGTGGATTTTGAGAATTTTCAGCAATATATTGCACATTAAAGTAAGAAACTTACTTTTATTTCATATATAGATTTATCGATTGGATTTATTTCAAATTGAAGTTGAGACATTTCAGTTGAAATGTTAATAGCCCCAAAAGCAAATTACACAATGTTTGTAGTCGTCGTAAATGCACATATTTGCAAGTCCTACAAGTTGATTGGCACACGTGTCGTGGGCAGAATCCGGGCATTCCTGTAACGGTCGCCGCGCGCGCAGGTTAATCAATGAAAATTGAGATCGTTTTTAATTTCCATATGTGCACTTATGCCTTGCAATGGTGTAATGTTGATCTCTCCATGCGCATTTATCTTACTACATCACGGCGTGGCGTCAGCGATCGGCAATAAGTCGCGCCGAGTTGCCAAAGATGTGTGGGCCCGATTGGGTATTACATTAAATAATTTATTATTTATTTATGCTACGCACCATAAACACTCACACGGTAATCTGCACTTGTCGGGCTGCAAATCGTCGGGATAAACTACTAGCACGACACGTGTATTGATCAATATCGTGATAAATCGAAATCAATGTGGACTTGTATGAGTTGAAGAAAATTATCTAATCGAAACTAGTCGTTGGATTTGTATGTGGAATTAATTTCGCTTGATTATTTTCTAAGCGTGTGGCTTAGTGTTGCTGTGCGAGAGTAGCTTAGATTTATGCAACTTTTCTCACATTGCTGTGAAATGTGAGTAGGCATTTTAGTGGATTGTTGAGAGGGCTATTCTTGTATATCATGAGAGTGTTAAATCATGTATTTAGGACATTGCTACCTCTACGAATTCAGATCTACTAATGGATTGCAACACATTGCAATCGACGCCTCCGCCATCTGGTGAGCTGTGAAAAATGCAAGTGAAATTTAATAGGCCAATAGAATAAGTGAAAATGATTTATTTCGTTTATATCAGACAGCTTGCGATATAAAGTGGAAATTTGAATTACCACAGAACAAAGAAGAAAACGATTAGATTTAGATGGCGCTACTAAACGGTTCTCGACTTAATGTTGGTGCCTCGGAAAAACATCGCACTGAACAATTTCACTCTCTTCACTCTCTTGCTGTTCTTTGCGCAGTGTAAACATTTTCTCCAACATTGAATGGAACAACCTCGCCTGCGTCTAATGGTCTAATTATATTGTGCGCCCGCGACGAGCCTGACAGGAAAATTGTTCCCTTTAGTGCTAAAGCCGGTGTCTGGTGTCGGTTGTAACGAGAGTGGTACTTTTTTGCCACATCTCGCCGCCGCCGCCATCGTACAGTCAGTCCTTAACTCTTTGCATACAGATGCAGATTTGAATGCATATAACGTTTAGGGTTTGCGGCTCTTTACGGCGCTCCAAGGAACTGTCGCATCAGTTCATTACACATGTTGTACGTTCATATCATCCTCCGCTGCAAACGAATATGAGTCATCATCACAAGAATAATCTCGATAGTGATTTCAAGCATCTTCTTGCATTTTCTACATTGTTACACATTAATAACACATTGCCGCATTGATGTCTTCAGTTGGTATGGCGCATACCATTTTCTATGGCGCAGCGTGAAAAGTTGTACGCTGTGCAAGAAATCATCGCGGTCTTCACGCCAATCATGAATTACGCGTTGATTTATGTCGCGATTGTGCATCGCGAGAGGCGTGAAGGGAAAAAAACGTTCCGCATCGACGGGATGCGAAAAAGCAAAGTGTTGATAAATATCAATGCGTCGTAAATTATTCGCGGTTGCTGCACGTCATCTTTATGTCAACTACTACTTGTGGTCAACCGATGAGCTATTTCAGGTGCTGGTGATTGATAATTTGGTTGGGGTTTGGAAGGTAGGAGAATAAATAGGAAAAATCGAAGTTATTCATCCTATCACTCCATCTCTTGTCCAATTTCTACAATCTGTATCTTCTTTTGTTATTTAGGTGTTGCCACCTCTAAATTTTCCAAAATTAACGTGTTATTCCGAAAACTACGGAACCATCGCTCCATCTCTCGTCCAAGTTCTACAACCTGTATCTGCTTTGGCTTTGTAGATGTTGCCAGGTTTTAACTTTCAAAAATTAATTATTAGAGAAAAGATTTAAAACCAGAAAACTTTTCGAATCAATGTGGTTAAATTGTATGTATATTATACTGCAAATAGAAGAATGAAGAAGGGATATTTATTTGAATTAGCAGACATTTTTCTTTATTAGCAAATTTTCTTTGTTGGTCATTTCATTGATGATTATTTTGAAATCTATATGGTTTGTATTATTACTAGAATTCGTTTCTATTTAATTATCAATTATCTTATTCATTGTCGACCATTATTTCTGTGCATGTTTGTAACTTGTTCTTCCCTAGTTGGAATGTTGCAGCAAAGATGAGCAGGCAGTACACACTCGCGGACAAATAGATTGCTCAATTTGATAAAGCATTGCAAATGCTCTCTCCGACCATACTGTCCGTTGTTCTTGTTGAGAATATGGTCGACATCGACCAAGGGAAATTACTAAACGGAACCGCGACTACCTCACCAACAAATATGGCAACAGCGCGCACAGCCGTTCGGGCAACGCGCATTTTCATATTTATGATTTTCGCGTGTTTTCCACGGGCCCGTAGAAGTAATAAATATGTTTGGAATAATTGATAAAACAACCTAGCATATGTATATGGGCATTTCTTTATTGGGCTTTGTTCTTTCTCCAACTACAGCAACAGCAATCAATTGATCTTAATGTCATAATTTTCTATTAATTGGGCATTGTTTACGTATTTGCCACGATTCACTACATATAAATTGCGGAATAATTACAGTCTACTTTATGATTCTCTATTTTGTCTCCTACAACTTGCTTGCTGCAACTTGTAGGAACTAACTGGAAGTTGATTGCTACTTTTACGTCAATAAATCATGGTTTACAAGTCACTTTTCCATTCAATTGCGATTTACATCCAGTTCTTATTGAATGTGGCCTGCCGCCCAATTGTTACTGTAATTGGGCGTTCAATTACCTCTCTGTCAAGTTTAAACGACCATGTTTGTTTAACAAGACGTTTAATTATGTGTACCCGGAAAAGAATTCCTAAATTATTTTCTGATGATGGAAATGCAATTGACTTTAATGCAAAGACGGAATACGATTTAAAAGTGGAATATTTATTGAGTATGACTGGAAGTCTACAGACGCAATACTTCAACGTCAGTTTGACATTGTTTCATAAAAATTAAGATAGTTCTTAAACTAAAAAAGGATGTTTGACTTCTCTAAAGCTTGAAATTATTGATTTGTACAATGAACTAATTTGTATTTTAAGTAGGTTTTATTGTAATTGCCGTCAAGTCAGCAACAATTTAAATATGCGGGTCGCAACAGCGCAGACTCAAAGAGCGCCATCTATTGGCGCGTGTGGCGTTATGTTTAGTTAACGTCAGTCAACGAGACTGGCGAAAAATGTTCGGAAAACATTTCTTGTGTTGATGAAGCTTGATGAGCATTATGGTGACTCTGCATTTTCGTTTCGAGCGCATGTGGTTTTCAAATCTTTGAGATATCTGTATGGATGTTGTATCCATGTTGACCTTGAATCTTCTAGACGCTCTTTTAATGTTATTGCTCCAAAAATGATTGATAAAATAAACCATAAATTATGTTATAAATATTATACCGTCAGAAATCCAAAGCAAACTTTTCGTGTTTGACTGGAAGTCTATACACGAATGGAAATAGGGTTTTTCAATTTTTTTAAGAATTTGCACCTAATACCAAGATGCTGATTAATTTGACTGAATTTAGTAGTTTCTACCCAGTTTATTTCCTATGTAATTATCCTAAACAGAATGCGTTGTATCAGTTGAAGTTGCTGGGTCAACTCAAGGAGTAAATTGGCACTAAAACGACATACACCTGCAAGGTGTATTTATACTACTTCGAAGAATTTCCAGCCCGACATGGCGCAAATTTCGCAGCGCGAAATGAAATCATAAAACGCATTCGCCAGTAAAATCAACATGTTTCATCGTCTCATGGCTAGAGCTAGAACAAGCCCGACCATCCCGACGCGTTTTTCAATTGTGTCGCTGATTTATACGAGCGCGCGTAGGTTCGTTGCGCTCATAAAATCTCGCGGCTGATAACTTCGATTCGGCTGCCAATCGGATGCAATGCGAGATTCAGCGCAGTGCAATCGCGTATGCAAATGAATGCGGTGCAATAAAGTGCTAAACGCCAAACAACCACGTTTATGTCGCTTGTCGCAGCTTGCAACTGACTTTTGGTTTCATTCTTGCACCTACGGCATTTTATTGCGTCTTGATCAAGTGAAGAGTGTCGAGACGAGAGAAGATTACTTCTCTCGCGGCTCATATCACTGACTAATGGACTGGATGTTCTAATATTATCTTGTGAATATTAAGTGATGCGATGGGAAGAACGCCAGTGGACTCGTATATGTGTACTTGGTTGCATAACGCTGGTACAAGTGCATCTCGTTGAGAATGTCGCCGCGTCGGATAAGAAGCATTAATCTGACCAAAAAAGTCACGGTATACTCGTGGAATTCACGAGTGCGCCGTTCATCGACGGTTAAGGCCGCTGTGTGAAATTATTATCACATTGCATAATGTGCAATGTGCCACGCAATAATATTTTAAGAGCTTGATGTTTTCATGAGCGGCTGGAGATCGCTTTTAATGCAATTCATTCATGACCAATTGTAGGCATTCCATTCAAAGTTTGACAGGACGTATGTTGGCATATTTGCGTGTAATTTATTTATGTTTTTATTTTGGACTTGCTTATGATTGTCAGTATTGTAAGGCATGAATGATATGACACGTTCCCTAACTTGGATATTTTCTTGATCTTGTTGCAGGAGTTTCAGCTAAGAAATCGCAAGAGATTTTCCGTCCTACTCGCATCACTGATTTGCCTGAAAAATTGCTGATGTCTGGATTAAACCTGCCAGGTAACATAAATCTAAATGCATAATAAACATGAATGACAGTAAATGCCTTTAGGCGAATTTCCGCCAGAAAGGTAATAATTTGATGCGCGTGTGTTGTCTATCAACCACAAGAGATATTTGAAATCCGGCAGAAGTTTCCAAATCTCATGAATTGATTGCATCTGATTTAATATATTGATTATATTGATGAACGCAAAAAATACGTTTGATGAATTTCTGTTAGAAGCACTGCATCAATAATTAAATTAGTCTCGAAAATATTGATTTGAATTGTCAACTTGGAATTGCAGGATGGAGAGAGTGAAACTACGATTCGTCTCTGTCTTGCATAACTTGCTCCTGATAATTCCCGAAGAGTACATGGTTTGAAGTACTTAGATTGTCCATTGGGTAAATGGATTACGATCATAGTTAGAAAGTACCCGCTCAATATTAGTTAGGTCGTCTTTTGTTGTTTTCTTTTGCGCGTGCTTGGAGCTCTACCGCGTCGTTGTGAGATTTTTCTCAATTCGCGCAAATTTCGCGCATGTAGCGCAGATCTTGATCGCGTGGCCTTTGGGTGGAGCTCGCGTCCGTTACAGAATTTCTTATGCAGATTAGGGAAAAGGCGAATTAAGGCGAAACGTGCATGCAACCAAGTGAACAAATCAAAATGATAGCAAACGACGTCCGGGTGGGCAAATCTCACGTAATTACAATTTTCAGTTGTATTTTTAATGCGCCAGGTGTTACGCTTCACTTAGTCGAAGGTGCTGCTGTTAAATCACGTTGTCAACGTCGCAATAATGCAGTTGATTGTTGCTAATGCGGTTAATTGGCCCACTGTGACATTATCTCTAGCCGGCTATTAGTAGATTAATTCAATCGGCTATTACAAGCGCATAAAATTCAAATTGCTCCATAGAATTCGCAATATCTCTTCGAATTTCCATGCGCTGCAAGGGAAATAATTATAAACGCATAAAGTGAACGACGCGAACGTGATTAGATTAAATTTAATAAACATTACATGCATTCGCATTAAACAAATTCCCTATGGCGAGGCAGATAAATTCAATCAGTCGCACGTTGAAAATCTGGTTATTGCAATCCGAACATGTAGGCTGGTGTTTGCCGATCGACTTCCGTATTTGCAAAATGCATAATTCATCATTTATTGCGTTAATATCCACTCTGCATAATCCGCCAATAGAGGGCGTCAACGTCAATCTTCGATCGACACAGATCTCCGATTAGGTGCCACAGCTAGCTGTGCGAGTAATAAACATGGAGATAACTGCAGTATCCCTCCTAATTCCATAAAACAGTTATCAATTACAGCTGCACACAGCACTTTCGTACTGCCAGCCTTGCTGAAGTCTTCATCTATCAATCATAGCCGTAATTGCGCCGACGTGTAGTGACATCTACAGCACCTTTTGCAACACTGACCGCGGCGAATTTCAGCGGGCGAAGGTCCAGCATCTCGGACGTGATTGCATCGATACACGATGATAAATTATCATTACCTGCATTCGCAGACGCGCACACGCATTCGAGGATCATCAATTTGTAATCGTAACCTCCATCGCTACTTGCACACGCACACACACTGGGAAGAACGTTTCGTGATTTGATACGGCGTGCGTGCTGTTACCTGATATCGCGTTGGTTTATTGGAAGATTGCGGCACGTAGGCACGCTGACCCAGTGGGCGCAGGCGATGGGCAAGATGCGCAAGGATGGACAGGAGGGCGACCGGCGGCGGCGACGCATGACCGGCATGCGGAAACGCGCCGAGGTCGTGGGGTTCATGAAGCTAATGGCGCCCGCACCCGACCCAGCTGCAGCCACAATGACCTAGTGATAGATATCCTGGCGAGCATTGCCATCTCGCACAAATTCATAAAGTGCGAACCTGTTTGAAAAAGAGACTGGGGCTGCTGACTCGCGTCCATCAACAAGTCTGTTTTCAATTTGTTTAATACGCCCGCCCACATGTTCTAGCACATCGCGAAGGAATATAGTTCCGGCGTGACGTTCTAGCCGGCGTGCTTATGACACGTGCACACATCCTAAAGTGCGCTGCGTGTGCAAATGTTACTTGCGTATGAGATTATCGCGCTATTGTTGGCATTGACGGGTAAAGTGCTTGGCACTTCGATACGGCTCTAATGTACTTTTTCTACTGATTCCTTGTAGACACACACACCTGCACACACACTGGGAGACTTCCTGGTTGCTAAATAATCCAATAGGCGCGTTGTTGATTAATGCTTGGAAAGTGATAACTGTGCTGACAGATGAGCGCGTCGATTGCGCTTGCAAGTTTGCG
Organism: Ecitoglossa quadriceps; assembly: GCA_027574925.1. Taxonomy (NCBI): domain Eukaryota; kingdom Metazoa; phylum Arthropoda; class Insecta; order Coleoptera; family Staphylinidae; genus Ecitoglossa; species Ecitoglossa quadriceps. Next base: position 21,166 of record JAODGC010017103.1, on the reverse strand, counting down.
GTGCGCATCGATGAGAAAAAAATGCTGCTATTTCAAACAACGAGTGGTACTTTGTGCTTATTTGCTTTGAGCAAAGAGTCACTTTGGAAAGATATCACACAGTCACACCTTGAAGCATAAATTGATAACATCCAAAGAGAAGCGAAACTTAGCAATTAACAACACTACATTCGGATCGGTGTTATTTCATGTTTCAAATTATCAACAATATTTTATTACCAATTGGCAATGTCAATTTATATTCATAATTTCACTTTTTTTCAACGATTAAATCATATACAAGTACAACATTTTCAGAATATTCCCGAAGAGAAGAAATGTGTGTATTAAATTATTTTATTGGAAATTTTTTTTTTAAATGCCTCAGAGGCCTTTCTATAATTTTAATGCCCAAATATTCTAATCCGCTAACAAACAAAATGCTTCAACGAAATAACAGTGGACATGTTTTGTGGGAATTAAACGTGCAGATGTTCAAAAAGCGCATCGACTTAATGTGAACTCGAAGATTGAATATCAATTCGTACGTCACATCTAGTGTGATAATGTCATCGTAGCAGTATGATACTGAAATGAAGCATGAAATCATCTATCTGCGGTTATAGGCATTCCATATTCCTATGGAAAATCACACTTTTCAGCGATATGGTTTCCCATTCCGTTTCTCGTTTCTCACGGCACGACATGACCCGTTGCGAGCACGCGCGCGCAACCTGATTAACATAGATTTTCATCGCGGACTCCCGGTGCACCCACACCTGCGCCTGCCGTAGAGTTCATCGCGGGGTTCAATCAGCGCCGCGGTTACCGGTGATTGCAGGTTGCATACATAATGCCCATAATACACGCGTGCACCAGTGAGAGCGGCACAACCTGCGCAACAATATATCCTACGCGTAGGTAATTTAAAATTGCACTTAATGAATGTTGTTTAATTGTTTCAGGAACTGTTGACCTGGAAGGTAGAAGAATTATCCTTTGTTACGCCGAGTGCATTCTTCGTGCTGGCCTCAACAAATACGAGATTGCCAAGTTATTGCTGTACTACGCATCGATATCAAGGTAAGTTATGCGTTGCAATGATGTTGCAGTCTTCGTCTACGCAAGGGATTGCATGTAGTCCTTAAAATAAGCATTTTATGATTGCGTGTGTTTGCGCATGCGCAGTAGTAGGTGTTCCACTGTGCGTGTGCAAATATGTTAGCATATCACCTCTGTTAACATACTAAATTATCATTTTCCAGCATGGATATGAGCAGTAAAGGCTTCACGCTGCTCCTGATCACCAAGACCGATCAAGATAACAAAGTGCTGGAGATGCTAGACCGGTCAGCGATCCTCATCGCAAATAGCATTCGCATCGCGCGCATGATCGTCTGGCGGCCGGGCATCAATCCGCAACACAAGACGCTAACGAGTCGCATTCAGGTATGCACTTGTCATCCTCATTTCTGCGACTTTGCGCCATTTGCACGGCCACACAATTTATACGCACTGCTCGAATTCGTCGTTTTATTCGCGCGCGCGCGCGCGCCGCGTTTTATGACTTTTGTTCCAGCGCGCTGTGGGAAAACAGATATCTGCGTAAATTAACGCGTTTACTCTCCTTGGTACATTTATAATAAATAATTGACGTTTATAATATGCGCGCGCCTACGACGCAAGCACGTTCATCCATGGAAAGTGTGCACGCATTAAATTTCGATTTACTGCGCCTTGTCAAATTCACAAACAACATTTTCCGATTGCGATGTGATAAAGTGTGAGCATCGCTCGCAATGCAAACACACTCTCTGCCCTTGAATTTTCTACTGTCTTGCGATCAGTGGGCGTTGTTTGTTTATTCATAATTTGCCAGTAAACAACGGCGTACTTTCTTGTGCGATTACTTTCCAAGGCTGTCAAACAAACGTCTTGGCTGCTGTCACATTCACAAAGAGCGTACGCCGCGCGCGCTGCTTGCAACAAGTTAATATTTGCAATAATCATGTCCGTGTGGAATTTATTAAGCCTACCATCGAATGCAATGCGCACTGTAATGATTTCATTCCGAAAACCGCGCGAAGCAAGACCCGACATGACTCTTGCACACAAATGTCGTGCTTAATAAGCGGAAAATGGAGTGTTTAACGTTCGAGCATTTCATAAAACCGTCTTCCTTCACCAGCCTCCAACGAAACGGGGCTTGAGCGCACTAATGTTGCAAGAATGGTTGCCAACAATCAGTCGCGTCGACAATTTCCCAAACTTACTAAGTCTACGCTCGCGCAACATCCTTGCAACACTCTGCTAATGCCAAACTTTGTATGCTAATTAACTACAGCGTGTGGTCGTGGTATTTGCACGTTAATGTAATATTGACTTAATATTGTTAATAGGCTGTTGTTGTTTCGGATGAAGCAACCCTTTCACATTACATCGAGAGGGAGCAGTCCCCAGCTGAATGTGGAGGCGCCTGCACACATCACGACCAATTGGAGTGGGTTGAATTCTTCCGACAGTCGGAACCCTTCGCAGCCACTTGTCGCACCGCAGGACGCGCACTCCTTGCTGCGCTGGCCCAGCTGCGCCAGGAGGAGATGCCCTATCAAGTGACGCGCCGGTTTTTAAGTCATCAATGCCGACAAATATCCAAAGCAGTCCAAATTGAAGTCCTCAATAAAATCCGAGACGAAGGAAACACCATTCTTGCCAACTTGGACGAACGTGCCCAATGGCTGGCTGGAAGTCGTGATGTGCAGAAGGCAACTTCCGATGCGAAATCCGCATATGCAGCCGTCATTCGTGTCGCTGCTCGTTTAGAGCAACTGTCAAATGAAAGGAAAGAACGTCTCAAGGATCTCGGACGATTGCGTGTTCTGCAGGAGGATGCCGAAGAGGTAAGTCAATTTCTAACTACTGCTAGCTTGTGTGACATCGACTTTGACTCTAGCATTGTCATAAACACAGATGCGTGCTGTGGTGTGATGGATCTGATCGCAAGCTTCGATTACAAATTACAAATTAGAGGCTGCCAGCCATATTGGCTTAATATCTCCGCCGTGACATTATGTGCGGACGCGTGACGCGTCTAATGCATCGTGTCGTATGTCACAGATACCAAATATGCACAGAAAGAAAGAAAGAAAGAAAAAAACAAACAACGCAGGCTGGAAACGTCGAGAACAAGCGTCGACAACGTTCAAGTTGGCGCAGGTACAATTTAAGTCATGTACTCAGTGCCAAATCCATTCAGCATTCGGAACATTACTCTCATTATGTGTGCAAGGTTTCAAACATGGATGTTATTGTTATAGGAAGTCGCCAATAATATGTGGTATTGTTGTAAGTGGAGTCCTTTACCACCGGCTGGCATTAATTAAGTCATTATGATTCGAGGTTAGGTAGTAACGACGTTGAGTTTGCTGCTTCTTTTGTTTGGCCCTGTATTCAATCGAATGCTGTCGATGTGGTAGAGTCGAGACACAATTAGTTGCACAACGTCCGTGCAGTTCCTGCAACACATTCCAGATACATATCAAACGAATTATTCCTCAACCGAATGGGCCACAATGTTTTTAGGCTTCTCAAAGCCAACTGTAATTTGTACACATAAAGAAAGAAATTTGTTGCTAAATTAGTTTCCTGCAAATTATGTATGCTTCTTCTATCCTGTGCCTCTGAATATTGCGTTTGCCGCATTGTACATCATTGCCCCCCGATGCAATGAGTGACAGACATGTGTTGTTGTTCATAAGGCGTTAAGTATCAATTAAATTGATAAATTGAAAAGTGTTTACCAACACCACACGACGACGCTCAGCCAAAGTTCTTAAAACAACGATTTTCATTCATATCCCGCTACTTACAACGTGTTACTTACTGTACACTCTAATTCTGAGCTGGAGATCCTTTAGTTCTAAATAAATGAAGTGAAGCAGCGCCCTCTATGTGCCTTTCAAAAGTTGATCGATGTTGTAGATCCCAATGTGACTTGGATGGTTTAATATATAATTATCGCTGTTTGTTTTGAAATGTTGGCGTGTTTGAAGACATTCTATATGTGTGTCCTGCCACGTTCAACTCTCATCTTGATTGATAACTATCACTAATTCGTCATTAGTATGCACGTCGGTTCGCATACGGACACTGCGGGTGAAATTCTTGCGTCGCAAGCCTTGGCGGATCTCGATTCTCTTGTTGTTCGGTCGTGTTCTCGTTCTTATCCACGCCGCATTTCACGTTTAGGTTATGTTCGCAGTGGCTCCTCATCGGCCAGTCGGCCGCCGCCATCGCCGCGATGGGTGGTCGACGTATGAGCGCCCGTTTTCCATGCCAAACGTATGCATGTATGCGCGTCCGAGGACTTTTCAAACATTTCAAACGTCTTGCGCAAATCGCGAATCGCACACACGCGATGCTGGACGCATAAATAACAACGCTTAATAATCGCGCGCGGCGTATGCGCCAACTTGCAAACAAACATGGCGTCAAGCGAGCAAATAAGTAAATGCGGCGTGTACACTGCAACGAATGCGGAAGTATATCCGCTTACATTTTTGCCGCGCTTAAATGAGAAATGATGTGAAACAAATGGAGGCAAAGTGAAAACATGAAGCAGATCGCCTCAGATGCCGGGAATTAAATTGAAACATGAAACGTCCAACATGGTGGATGTCGGACCATGTCACGTTTTGAGGTTAACCAACCACCAATCGAGCGATTTAAGCGCGCCACTTTGCTCGTTCATTAAATTCACCAAATTGTTATTTACATTGCGCTATGGCGACAAGCGACAAGCGACAAGACGTGGTGGCATGTCCGCCGTTTATTTACGTTCATCTTCATTTGCTTGTGACGTTTGGCGGAGAGAAAGGAATGTCGGCGCAATTAGCTAGATGTCGCTGCTACGCATTTTTGTTTATGCGCATTGGAGTAAGTAAGGTTATGTTCCAGCATCACATGAAATCGCGTGCGCTTGTGTATTAGCATAATTTTTCCACGCTAGCCGCGAGCAGGGCGAAGAGTCAAAGTGAAAATTTGCCTCGTGGCGCGGCGAAAAACGAAACGAAGCAAATTCGTCGTGCTGTTACTTATCGATGCGTTGCATCTATATGGAAACAATATTCACGCATGCGCATCGCCACGATTAACATTTTAAAATGCCATTAATAATATACCGTAAGGGCATCTCAACAATTAATTCTGAAACGGTTAAATAATTTCCATTTGGATAAATATGAAACGCTTCACAATTAACCATCTCCACCAACTGCTGCAGCACGCAGGAAGAAAACTGTTTTTCGTGACCAGGTTTAATTTCAACACTTTCTAAATATATGGCTTTGCTTTAGAACGAAATTTTGAAATAGTTGAAACACATTTGATTTGCTCCTCGAATGCGTTTCACTTCATTTCTAGACATTTTAAATCATTCGTCGCTTCCAGCGTATGGCTACGAGAGTGCTTCATGGCTTGCAAGAGGAAATTAAAAGTTTTAAATGCTTTTGATAAGCGCGATAAGACAGATTGCTCGCAAGAGCGCACATTCGGTCGCTGGACTTCAAAAGAAATGTTGCGACAGAGGCAGCAGAGCAAGCCAAAACGCGTGCTGCGCGTTCACAAGAAAAGTCTCCAACTGTATTAAGTTAAACAAACGTTCAATAAAGTGAAATAATCGAGCGAGTAATAATTTATGGCTGCATATCGATCGATTATTATTAATAGTATTTAATGCAACAGCAGGCTCACAAAGCAACTTTCTTTTTCTTCCTTTAAATGTAATATTTTCAAATGTAAACTATGCATGGTTTACTCTCTGAAATTTATTTTGCATTTTACTGAGAATTGCATTACCATAATATATTTTTGTATGTAGGATTTTCTTTCCACGGCGTAGTCTGAGCACTTGTTACTGTTGGACATTTCATTCGTGATTGATAGCGGTTTAATATTTACTCTTCCTTCGGTTTACACATTCAGTTTGCAATGATTTTAACCGGTGCGTTAAACACCTGAGAACAGCAGTCAGCTGACTGCAACATGTTCGTGACGATACTCAAGTCCTCAAGTTCATTGTTAGCTACCTCAGCTTCCAGCCAAGCGGTAACAAGTACCTAGAGCACGTCTATAGTTGGTTGTTACTCCGTACTTTTCTCAGTACCCGATGGTTGTGCGGTTAGCTATTAATTTCGTGCCGCGAAACGTTACATATTACGCGCAGGTTCCTGAATTACAGCGTGCACCGAGTTAAAAGCGACGAATAAGTGCCCAGGGATGATTATGGATCATTTCCGCAATGGCATAATGACATCACCGCGGATTGGCATTCTGTTGTTGTTTTATTGATCATTATGTTGTGCATCAATCGCACTTTACACATTTATATTCAATTTGCCTTGCAATTTGCGTTCTAGACTTGCGATGCGTTAAATGCATGTTTGTGTTGCACTGTCTGCTTGGATGGCTAGAGACTAGAGGAGAGTGTACTGAGTATTTTCGTTTATACCGCGGCGCGTTTGTGGAAAACTGCACATTTTCATGTTAACCGATGCGTAATTTCGTGTGCTACGCATATTTTATTGCTGCTATTTGCAGTGGTTTATCAACGAATCAGCAAACAAGTGAATAGATAAATGAATGCTAATTGTTGTTGGTGAATAACTGCATAGGACACCATATTTCTCTCTCTTTTTTTTGTTTTTCTTTGAAAGAAACTATCCAACGGAAATCATTGAAAGTGTCATGGGTAGATGAGAAATTACTGTATACTATGATCAGTTACGTAAGTCGAGTTCAGTCCGACAATAACAATTGCTATCAATGTTCAACCATAAATAGTAAATATGTGAATAACGACGATGTGAGCAATGTGTTTTCGTGTTTGCATTGATTCGTTTGTGTTGACAGCTTCTGACATGGATTCGTACCATTGGGCACGAGATCATCCAATCACAATTTGTGGCACTCAAAACTGCGGATGGTGTAATAGCAATCAAGGAACTGGAGAAGAATTTTGAGAATTTCCAATTTGATGCAATGGTGAGTCAACAACTTAGCTAGTTAATGCGAATCCAAATTTAACTTCTTGCGCACTGACTGGTGAGCAGTGCCCTTGTTTGTTTATTAAGGCTAGAATTTCTTAGCACTTATCAATGCGCATTTGTTTTCGTAATGGTCACGTTATCGGCACTCGCAAACTCGTAGCAAATCGGAAATCAACGTCCGAAGTGATGGTCGAATGTCCAAGTATTTTTGCTCCCACTGCACACGGGTGTAAGTATCATCTGTGGGACCGGACGTGAACGGAAGTAACGCGAAACCTATTATATCATTAAGTCTGCTGGTTGTACACGGAACGCGAATCGTTTGCGGCGCTTTTTGTGTTTGCTCGCGAAAACGTTGAAAGGTTGATTTACGCGCGTGTGAATTTGCTCGGAATTTATTCAGTCTTCCATTCGCCAGCGCCAGATTGACAAGACGACCGACCTCATCGAGGAGTCGAACGGCATCAAGGAAGTAAAAGGCAAGAACCTCAAGGAGCAGACTAACCAGCTGAAGACTGAGGTGAAAGCGTTTGGCGAGCGGCTGGAGGAGCTACGCGAATGCCTTGAGGAGGGCTCGCGTTGTTTCCAACTGCTGGAGTCCTGCCAAGACATCCTCGAGGACGACGGCAAGGAACAAGAGGATTTCAAGCGATTGGCGTTTAAATCCGGCAATGATAAGCTGATTCAAATCTGCAAGGTAAACCGTACTTAAATCCAATTTAATAATCCATTCGCTCAATACCCACTTCCAAACAATTTAGGGCGTTAAACCAGCTGGAACTAATTCCGCTGACATCGGAAATTCGCCGTTGACTGAGAATTGCGCGCAAGCCACCAGTACGCCCGTGAAACCATCATCAACGCTGCGAAGACGCTCTGTGAGTTCATACGCTTTCATCTACAAGTGCAATCATCACGCTGCTGGAGTGCCTTGCAATTGCTGCGAATCCGACGCGGAAAATAGTGTCTCCTACAAGTTGAAGAAGCGTTACATGCAGGCGCTACAGAATAGCGAAATCAACACCACGGCCACCAAAGACACATTGGAACGGAAAAGTAGTGTAACGTTGGATGGCATCAAGGAAGTGCGGGAGAGCGTGGAGAATTTACTGGAGCACATTGATAGCGATCGGAAGCGGGATCTCGACTCGGGTGACAGATGCGGGCGGTGCGACAGTGGTGTTTCCACCGCAGACAATTCAGTTGGAGATGACAGTGGCTACAAGAAGAAGCTGGAGAGGTCGTGTCCGTGTCAATTCTACCGAGAGAGCTGCGCATTGTGCAGCACCAACTCATCCAGCACGGAGTCTAATCAGGATCACACCGAAAACCAGCAGGATAGCATTATAGAGGAGGGTAGTGATGGGTGCCCAAAAAGGTAGATAATTTTCATACTTCCTAATTAATATAATCTCACTCTAAATATTTTATTTGCAGTAGTAGTAGTGATGATATCGATGACCACTTCGCCGAAGAGCGAAGAAATGTCAATCCGGTGCCGTCCAACAGTCATTTGTATTGCCATTCGTCGATTTTGGACCTTCCAGCGGACGGGTTTGCTGAAAATACTGATCCGAAAACGCAAAAGTATGTTTGATACAATATATATATATATATATATATATATATATATATATATTATTAATGAAAATCTCTCTATTAATTCATCTACCCATTCTTAGGACTTTGTTGTACATCATGAGAGAGATGATACAAACAGAGCAAGATTATGTTAAATCACTAGACTACATCATCGAAAACTACATTCCGGAACTACTTCGAGAGGATATCCCACAGGCATTGCGTGGTCAACGGAACGTTGTGTTCGGTAACGTCGAGAAAATCTACGAATTCCACAGCCAACACTTCCTCCACGAATTGGAACAGTGCGAAAACCACCCGTTGCAAGTGGGACAAATATTCCTCAAGTACAACAAACGATTCTACTTGTATGCCCTGTACAATAAGAACAAGCCCAAGTCCGATTCACTGATGTCTGAGTATGGAAGCGCATTTTTCAAAGTAAGTTAATCAAATCCGAAGAAAGGTTACCTGCGTATTATTAATTCTAACACATGTATGTTTTTCATATGTTTAGAGTAAGCAGATTCAACTCGGTGATAAGATGGACCTCGCCAGTTATTTGCTGAAACCAGTGCAGAGGATGGGCAAGTACGCGCTGCTTCTGCAGCAGATGATGAAGGCGTGCCCGGAACTGGCGGCGGGAGCCTCCGAGCGCGCACAGAGCGAGCGCGATGACCTGAAGCAGGCGGAACTGATGGTGCGCTTCCAGCTGCGCCATGGGAACGATCTGCTCGCCATGGATTCAATACGTGATTGTGATGTACGTATTGCTGTTCAATTCACTCTTTCCATAGCCCATTCACTTTCAAACTGTAAAATGGAGCAAATAAGCAAGTTGAAAATGACTAGGTTGTCTAATTGTGGTCATTTTTGTGTAGGTTAATTTGAAAGAACAAGGACGATTGGTGCGACAAAATGAATTCTTGGTGTGGGAGGGAAGGAATGGGAAGAAGTCTTTACGACAAGTTTTCCTGTTTGAAGAGTTGATACTGTTCAGTAAAGCCAGAAGGTTTCCGGATAGAAAGGTACCGAATTTTTCACCGAAACCATTCGAATTCTGTAATTTAACTGTTGCTCTGATCGTTTAGAACCTCGACTTATATATCTACAAGAACAGCATCAAGATGACTGATATTGGCTTAACTGCCAAAATTGGTGACAGTCCTACCAAGTTTGAAATTTGGTTCAGAAAGCGTAAGCCAAACGACACCTTCACTTTGCAGTCTATGACTGAAGATATTAAGAAAGCATGGACTGAAGAATTGTCTCAATTGTTATGGAAACAAGCTATACGTAATCGAGGTACATCTACTTAATTTTAAATATAATAAAAAATAATTTTAAATTATGTGAGTTGCAGAGGTCCGAATGCAAGAAATGTCCTCAATGGGAATCGGTAATAAACCCTGTTTAGATATTCGACCCAGCAAAGATCAAATCAGCGATAGATCTATTAGTTTTGATCAATTATCACGAAGTAGGTCTATGTTTTCATTGAAAACGGTTTGTGTAACTGCTTAAAATTCGTATTTTCTAGCTGCACCAAGATTTAGAAACTCTATTGTTGGACCATCTTCAACCGACACTTGCCGCAGCGTAAGACGCCCTCATTCGGTGATATCAATGTCGAGTGTGTCTTCTGGAAGTACCAGTTCGGGGGGGAGTGGTCATACTACAACTGCAACAACAAACTTGATCAATTTGAGTTTTGATTCTACGTCGTGCAGTGACAATCCTAAGACTTATAACCGATCGGGAACGTTGAATAGTCAATGTTCAGTTGGTGAGTGCTGTTTATAGAAAAAAATGGCAATAAATAATCAATTATTTCGGTTTTGGGTAGAAAGTGGAATTATTTCGGACATCTCCCTAAGCCATGATGAATGTTCTGATAGCACTACTCAGCATATCCATTGGCCTTTGGAGAAGACACTCTCTGATTCCTCTACATCTGCTGGTCTCTTTCAACGATCCAACCCAACCAGCACGACACCAACGACGAAATTAGATGATACGACGCCTATTCATTATGTGCCAGATGATCTACCTGTTAATATTTAGAAGTTTCAAGCCCAAAACGAAATGCCGTGCAATTGCATACGTTTTATTATGTTACGAGTTCTTTTCTGCATGTATATATTATTATGTAAACCTTAATTTATTCTCGGAATTATTATGTATTCTAATATTAATTTACGTACCAACTATTCGTAAATCAATCGCAGGAACCAAACTCAAACTCAGCTGAACTCACTCAGACTCACATTCTGTAATTTACAAACTATAGAACTCAAGTGCTTTCAAATTGCTTCTTGTTGAAGCGATTAGGTGTGAGACACCATCACGTACTAACTCAACTTGTGCACAAATAAGGAATTTAACTATTTATACATACTCTACCCGATAGAGCTTTTAAGAGTTTATATATTTTGTACTTAGAGCTTTAATGTTATGTTATACCAGGCCGTAATAGATGGACAGGAGACAGGATTGCGAGGAGCTAAACAAGGTGGAAACACAACTCGTAAATGCATGTGCGAAACAATGAAAGAATGTTTTATATTCCAATCAATATTACCTACTATTATATCTAACGTAATTGAATTAATTAAATTACGATTGAATTTTTAAAGACTAAGAAGATTGTATGATTTTTATATAGTCAAGAAATATAATTTAGAATACCATCGTACATGTTGTCTTTTGAAACACTTGTAGAGGTTCTAGTTTCATGCAACCATTTTTTTGCGAAGCATTATACAACACCTATTCACTAAAAGTACAACTTTCAATAGAATACTGTAAACTATTTCTGATTGTAAATTGATATTAAGCCGCGCATGCTCTTAGCATTCAGAGTTCTGCTTAGTAACTACCGTAACTGCTCTTTCAATATGCTTTTACATTTTAGTTCAAACTTGGCGAGCTTCTTATCCGGCTCGTCGTCTATTCATTTCAACATTGTCGTTAGTAATTCTAAGCAATATAAGCGCGAGAAAACATAAGCTTACTTTCATAAACTCAGTCAATTTACAAAATGTCCCTACTTGAAAAAGTAAGTAAGTAGTTATCTTTTATCGTTATTAAGCACTTTAACATTTGTTGGCAAGTTTTCTAAACTATATTAATTAATACTTATTAGTGCAATCACATTAAATGGACTAAATTCACTAATAGTATCACTCGAAGCGTATATTTGAAAATCTAAGCTTCTAGAATCATATGGTTTGATCTAAAGTAATAAATTCTTCAAGAATAGCTGTGCTTCTATAAATAAAAGATGATTTTAACGCTGAGTTGTCAGTGAACTCATTAGAAATCATCGAGATTAGTCGCATCACGTCCATTGCATTGAATTTAACTCCCAAACACTTGGTATGTGGTTGCACAGATGTTTACACTGGTTTACACCATCTCTGCATGTGGTGTAAACAGAAATATATTTAAACAAGACAACATTACTTTCTACATTAAAGCTAATATTATCAAAGTACAGTTAGTGTAGTTAAATACCATGATTAGCGTATTGTTGTGTTGACCTTTTACCTAATTTGCAATCTTTTGGTTCAGTTCAACATCGATGGTTTTTGTGTCCTGGATGGCTTCTTATCATCAGATGAAGTTGACGAACTTCGTCGGGAATGCGACAATCTTATCAAAAATATGCCCAGTGAGTCGGAACGCACTGTTTTCAGCACTCTCGACTCGGAAAGTAAACAAAACAAAGAGAAATATTTCATGGACAGTGCTAATAAAGTAAGCTATTTCTTCGAGGAAGGAGCTTTGGATGAAAAAGGTGCACTTAAAGTGGCACCTGAGGTTTCTCTAAATAAAATTGGACATGCCTTGCATGAGTTGAATCCTGTTTTCAAAAAGTACTCGTTTGACGGACGAGTCAAAGAAGTCTGCTTTCAGTTAGGATTTAAAGAACCTGCGATTGCTCAGAGCATGTACATTTTCAAGAATAAACAAATAGGTGGAGAAGGTAAGCTTGATGACTAAGCAAGTCAGAATTTACCAACTAAACAGAAATATGACTATCTTTGCGGGACGTTGTAAAATAGTTGGACACGTTTTTGTTTAATGAGATTCATTTTGAGCATATGACCAATTTTTTGGGTGCAAGGAAAAGCTACTGCAATGACGCAACGCAGTAATATCTCAACGGAATGCATTTCTGCGTGATTCATGCACTTGGATGCGCTCCAATTAATTGCAGGCTCATTCATATGCTGAGCATCTTTCATTTCAACACGTTGCATTAAAAATGATCACAAACATTTCAACGTTATTAACTGAACTAACTGATTACTGCATTAACTGCATTAACTGCATCAACGTACAAAACTCCCAATGAAATGTTTATCTCTTGAATAATTCCTTGTTTTATGAATAGTTACACCGCACCAGGATGCATCCTATTTATACACTGATCCTCTGAAAGTCGTGGGGCTTTGGATTGCATTAGATGATGCAACCGTTGAGAATGGATGTTTAAAGTTCATCCGCGGATCCCATAAAGGTGGTGTTCATCGACGATACATTCGTAATCCGGAAAAAGGATCTGATGAATTTATGATCTACGATAAACCTGCACCTATTTATCAAAAAAATCAATTTGAAGCCATTCCAGTACCGAAAGGCATGAAGTACTATTAATTTTGTGGTTCAATGTAATATTTTATTTTTGTTTCTAGGATCATGTATTATTATTGATGCAAAAGTTGTCCATGCAAGTGAACCAAATAAATCTACGAAATCAAGGCCAATTTATACCTTTCATGTAATTGAAACGCAAGACACTAAGTATTCGGAAGAGAATTGGTTGCAACCTGCAGATGGTAAGCCATTTATGAAAGTATACCGTAATTGAACAAGGATTGCCATGTTTGGTGGTTGTAAATAAATTATTATTTTTTTTGCCACTTGATGCGTTGACTGTTATTCTATGTTACAACCAATTTCCTCCAACAATGTTGTGTCCACCATATCTTATAATTATATGTAATAAAACAAGTGAATTGAAGGAAAGCTAGCTTACACGAAACGCAAAGAACTTCGACTAAGCTGAATACTAGATAGACCAAACCTATTCTAACATAATTAGTATTTTCCCATATAAATGAGTACTAAGTTAGTGTACATAACCTATCAATATATTTATTCCAATTTTATACATTATATTAATTTATACAAAATAATAGTAACAATCAACCATTTTCTTTGATAATTCTGACCATGGGGCATTGCGCTGGATGTGTTGGTAACCTCCATTGGAATAATATTGCTGTCTACTTCTGTTTGCAGTGGTGTGATGATTTCCTCCAATAAATCTACAAAACATTCAACACATTCAAGTACTTGCTATTTAGTGTGGCTAAGTAAAACTCACCAGCCCCAATTGTTGCAAATCTTAAAATGGGACTAGGCTTAGACCAACCATAACGGTTTCTTGAAACCAACAACGCTTCGTAGATAGTCTTCTCCTTAAGTCCTTTAATAGTATACAACTTGGAATGCATATGCCCTGAATTACTGTTATGTTCAGTTGGAATCGTTAATTTGGTCCAATCGGGTTTGTGAATAGCTTTTGCTCTATAGGGACGAAACCACAAGTTGTATTCAATGATAGGTGTATAGCTATCAACTTCCCAAATTAGTGTGTAGGAATTGACCGATTCTAGGTTCTTATCATCTGTGCGTTTGAAGACGCCAGGATTAGGAACACCTAAATGTAACGTTTATTTTGATTGAAGAACTTTGCAAGAATTGGAGTTTCAAAGTTGGCTTACCCGACAGTTGTATTTGGACTTCCCCCTGGCCTAAATCATTCGTGGCTCTGCAAGTGTAAATTCCAAAATCACTTTTTACCACTTTCCTTATCAGCAGAGTATGTTTATCGCCATCAATAAGGGGTAATACACGTTGATCTAGCGGTACGAGTATTTCGCCTTTCAACCAAGTGACTACTGCTTGTGGATCTGATGATACTTTGCATTCGAGTTGGACACGAAGGTCGGGAGCAGTGTGGATCCATGATCTTGTTGACATTAACTCTGGAGGGTCTACAAGTGCAGATGTTAATGGATAATGTTACTATCAAGAGTGAAACATATACAGATGACGTTAAGTTCTATTTCCGCTTTGGCAGGTTCCCCAACACCGTTAGCAGCTGTGCATTCATAAGTCCCCGCTAGATTTCTATCTGACGCTGTAAATGTCAACGTCTCCCGACTGTCCCTCAACTGCATAACTTCTCCTTTTGAAGACCAAGTCACAACTGGTTGCGGAACTCCACCAGTTTTGCAAGTCATCTCAACCTCTTCCCCTAATTTCACTTCGAGGAAGCCATCTTCTGGAAAGCGGACAATTGACGGAGGATCTAAACATATCAATGAAATGTTTTATTTGATTACAAATATAGTAGTCTTTGTACATCGTCATGGGCCATGGTATATAAGGAAATGAAAATGTAGTTATCCAAACAATGTTAGGTTGGAAAGTGAAGAGAGGTTTAAATAAAGCACAGAATATCTATTACGCAGCACTTCAATGGCGTGGACTTGTCGCACAGGCCCCCACGGTTCCGGCCTAATGATTTCGCACATGTATTCGCCGGTGTCCTGCGGTTGTATGCTGGTTGCCTCCAGTGACCCATTCTCCCACAGTCGGAAGCGGTCCGGCGGGGGCGTTGGTGGCGGGCCGCTATCAGCAATCTCTGCGCCATTATGATACCATTTGATGCGAATAGAGCTGACGCCAACTAAACAAACAATGACCTAATAGACTACGACACTGAATATAAACAAATTATAATTCTTCTTTGTAACTTAATATTATTCTCCTGCTAAATACTATATGCAGTAGAACATAATATGCTTTAATAAGGTTGATATTTATACTTTGTTTAATTGTACAAGTTGTAATAAACCTTTTTTATTTCATCGAGATTCTTGTACTTTAATTGAGTTAGTGAACAATTAAATTGATCATCGGTTAATTGCTGCACCATTTAGTTTCTTCTACATCATGCACTAAGTGGGTCTGAACAAATAAGACAAATGGATTTATTCATTATACTGTCACACTTTCTTTATCATTTCTATTCAGGAGCCTAGTATTGATAAACACAAAATGAACGAGCGACATTACTTCATAAATCCAAACACATTTTCAAACTACATTAAAACACCCCAAACCAGTATTCCTTTTATTCACAAAAAACTTGATTAGTACCAGTTTTAACACCAAGAGCAACAATATTCTAACGTGTCACGTTTTCTGAATTACGAAATTATTAAATTAGGGTAGACCATGTCATATTCCAATATGTCAAGTTTGGGACAATGATCGAACTTGGTTGGACACTGAGCCAGGTCTGAAGACTTGAGTTGTGTTGAGGGTTGCATGTGGAGCGAAAAATCACTGTATTGTTTTAAACATCATACAATTTTCAAAACATGCCCACTTTGCTGTTTTATTATTTTCTTTAGAAAGTTGCCTTGCACCCATTTTGTTACTCTGATTCTATAACTCCCAAACACAGCCCTCAAGTGAAAACATCTTGAATCAAAAATTACCATTCTGGGTTGCTTCCAAATAGCATGGCAAAAGCACCGAGTTGTTTTCATGCGTTTTAACAGTCGTTGGAACACTTTTAAAGTTCAATTCATCGTTGACTTCTTCACTCAGACAGAATCCTCCAAGGATTGCACAAACAACCACAACAAACACCAACGTTTCATAGAATACTTCAAGGCACTCAGAGTGTTTCATGATTTAACACTAATCAATCACTGTGTAGGTAAGTATGAAACGTTTAGGAAAGTTCTAGTTTCTTCTATTAACAGATCTCACATGGGCACTGAGTGCCAGTGTTATGAATGGAATTGTTCTCTTGTCGTGCGTCGAGGCACGTCCGTCGGCGGCAGACGACCGGGATTAAATGAGTCGTGAAGAGGGACACAACCTGCAATGCAACAGGTCCACTGGGTCCACTCACTAGGGAACTATTCATTACCAATTACTCAAGTGCTGCATCAACACGCGAGTCAACGCGTCGGTTGCTGTTGGAGATCACTGGATGATGTAGCGCGTCGTCTAACTATACATAGTAATCTTGATTTTCTTCATTTTTTTGTAAGCCATTCAATTGCATGCATTGCAATAACTTTGTATTTGGTTCTTAGAATTAGTTGTGACTTGAATTTTGTGTTTTAGTTCTTGCATAATATGCTTAAGGTTGGTGATAAAATTATTGCAAGAGATAACAGATTGTATTAAACATTACGTCAAGTTGTTCACAATGCGCAACGAGTTTGATTCAATTAATGACCAATTGAAACACAATATCAACTTAATCGCCATTCATTCGGAGGAGTTTATACTTTCTTTCAGCCACATAGCGCATCATGCCTGCGATCTTTATGCTTTAATTAAATAATGATGGTCACCACCCTAACGTTTTGTACAGGCATTGTGGCGGATTAAATATTGCTATAATCTAGAGCAATCCTGACAATTGAACATGAATTATACACTTTCACATTTAAGTCAAATAGTAATCCTTACACAATCCCACTTTGTGAAATACCACAACCACTGATGTGGTCAATAGGGTAAAAAAATAAAGACCTACAAATCCATAGATGGAAGAAGCAATAAGAGATGAAAATAATTTTTTTTATTAAATCAGCTTCTTGTTGTCGACAGTAAATGCATTTGAGTTGGATAGAGAATATTTTCACCTGGGATTGAATATATTACAAGGTGTTTTTATGCATTAAGAGGAGAGTGTTAACTACAACTATGAAAAGTAATAATTGCAAAACAGTGGGCAGCAATATTAGAGAATGTAAGTTGAAACCACAAAGTCAATCTGCGGGCGATCTAATGAGTACCATCTTGTTGCTTGAATCTCTGTGCATTTTATAAGTGATTAGTTGTGTATTCTGTAACAATTATAGTATGCAATTTCGGCACAGAACGCAATGCAAGCAAATAACAACCCAATTAACCATAAACATGAAATGCCTTTAATTTGCTCAAACCGCATTTGCTTACTCCTGACTGGTTTCTCCTTAGCATGTGTAAACCGATGCCATTCAATTGACAGATGGTAGAGATATTCATTCACAAGCTTAATATAAATTCCAAATTCAAATACATCCTGCATGATGCTATTAATCTGATGATACATAGGGTGGCCACTTTGAAGAATCAATCTAATTGATAACTGGATTCGTTCATCAGGTATAGGAAACATCGTCAAATCTTCCCTGGTCATAGGTAAATCCTTCATGGTGATGCCATCAACTGCACGTTTGAATTTTACTGCGTTAACTGGCACATAAACAGCCACACCACCCTTTGCTTCAAGTCTTTCCATATAGATATTCATTTTCAAGCCATTGTTTTCTTCAATCGACGCGTTGTAAATCCGTTGTATATCTGGTTGATCGGGTCTGTTAAACATATTCCTAGCTAATGAAGGCATCACCAGTAACATTTTGTTGGCAATTATTTCATCAAAAGTGGATATTTGATGTTCATAGTACGGTGTTGTCAAGTTTCCATAGAACTGGCCAGTGAATGCTGATGAAATAATGAAGACAAATATCCATGACAGTAGATGCAAACATCTCAGATTGAAATAAAGTGGTTCCACGTAAACTTGCATACAAAAGAATCTCAACATAGCACTCATACTATTCCAGTATGACAAATAAAATGAATTAGTAAATATCAGTAGCCGCGGAAAACACAGCCAGGTTAATGACAACACAATTATTGTTATTACAGTCAGGATAAATGAATTTCGGTCGAATGTTTTGAGTAGTTGAAGGAATGATCTTTGTTCTTTAGCAATTGGTACTACTAGCACAAAAGCATCGTCGTAGTAGAAATTGGTAACATCGAAGTCAATAAGCATACGTCCTGTAGCTAAAACAACACCTCCCAGAAAAATATCTGCTGATTGATTCTGAACAAAACCCATTCCACCTGTGTAATGTCCATCTGGTAATTTAGCCCCATAGAAGGAAAACAACGAATTGTTGGTTGTAAATCGTAGATGTTTCTTTACAACCTGTTCGAATATATCCATATCAGATCCATTCTTACGGGTGACACTGTAATAAGGTAGCATCATGTTGTACACTGTATTTATTGTTGTGTTCCTCCATTGTTCTGGTAATTTGTTGGCGAAAAACGCTGAGCTCTTTATTTCTTCGTATTGAATAAAAGGCTTATTTAAATTCTCATATTTATATGGATGATATGTAAAGTATCGATTATTGATTGCAATAATAACATTGTAAATGTAATGTTTGCTTAGATGCCCAAATATGCCATTTATCGTGTCTTCGTGGAAATCTTCCAAGGGCATTATAAACTTTGCTCGGGAATTCCAAGATGGCATTTCGGAAAGTTCATGAATAGACTTATCTATTTCATTGGGTTGGACATTTAGCAGGAATACGTCTATCTTCTTTATTATGCTGAACATATTTATTGAGTCAGAAATATGTTCCTCTCTGCTGGCTTGGTTGCAATATACGTAGAATTGATAGTCTCCACTTAAAACATAGGAGTGTTTCTCTTTCAAGGTGTAATATACCAGAAGAGTATCATTTTGTAATAAAATCGTATCGAGTATAGTTTGTATGCTGGTGAATTGTAGAGTAAAATTTATTAGTTGGTTCTGCATTGTTTCTGAGATTCGTATTCGGACAAAATGCATGTATTGTTAGTTTATACAGTGTTAGAATATTATCAATGTTTTTATTTGTTGCATTATTTATTCTCCTAGACAATCACGGTATGTTGGTTTGCCAATTAATTATTTACCATTTAATTTCCAAGTTTTATAAATGCAAGGATTTATGACTACATAAATAAATACAGGAATGAAACTATTTGGTGACATGTGATTCAAAACTTATTTTAACCTTTTGCAATAAAGCGTGTATTCATTTGTCAATAACATTGAAACGAATGATATCACTTCAATTGACATTCTTTAAGTCTATCAAGTAAAGTACTGATAGATTGTAAGCATTAAATAAAGGAGATAAATAATTACAGCTCAATTATAAAGATATCAGTGTTGCATTATATTTATTATCAAGTATTAATTAAATTAAATACAGATATTATTGTAATAAGTCGTTTCAACATAAAATAAATCTGTTTTATTACCTGGCATTACCATTGTAATATGTAGCTGGTAATTTAATTTATCAAGAAAAAAAAAGAAGAAAAAACATGCTTATTCTATTTAAATTCATAAATGTGTTTCTAAACTTTGCCAAAAGTTGTATTTTTACATTAAATACCAACTGTGCGAATTGTCTAGTCTGAAGAAGAAGTGTATGCCACTTAACGGAAATAGAAACAAATATCCTTTGACATAGTAACTTTATTATTATAGGTCTAATCATGTACTTATTATTATGTTTCCGGAAAGCTTGTACTCTCATTTTATTAAATTGTGTGAACAATTGCATTGCGTGTGGTTTGGTTTGTTGTTGTTTACAATTCACGCAACGTGTAAAACACCTTTCCTATTTATTTATTTTCTACTGCGCTCTGTATCAATTGATCTTATTGTTATTAACAAATATTGTAATTTATTTATTGCGCTGCGCAATCACACTGTATAGACGCAAGTTATGATGCTAAAGTTATCCGTCTTTTGGTCTAACCTTCTCATCAAACCTCGTATGTTAAGTATATCACCCACATGACAGCAACCGCATGACGATACCTGTAATTCTTTCAGTCAACAAAATTACCTACCAAACAAAGTTAGGTTAGGTTAGATATGATATGATAATGAGGTTATATAAAATCTTACACACTCATGTGTGGTATCATGTCCTATGCCTGCTGCTTTTGAAAAGGTCTGGATTTCAAGTGGAAGAAGTGAAAGCGCCCTTGATAAGGCATCGTGGTTGCCTAAAATAGGGCACGAGTATTTGGGGTAGCAGCGTGTATTTCTCAACTAGCTATCATTGATATTAAATGAAAGAAGTATATTTCAATTATAAGCTTTTCAGAATTACAACATTAGTTGATTAAGAAATAACTTAGCATTTGGTATATTTATGCATTATACATTAATAACATAATATGAACGATACAATGTTGTATTATATAGATATATATATATACATGCATATATCAATGTCTTTCAGTCATTAGCTTGGCTTAGTGGTGTGGTGCGCTGCACACTGATGCTGGGGTCCAGGGTTCGATCCTGGGTTCCGGCGGGGATTTTACAGAAAGTTCGAATAATTTCGAGTTACATTGGTCTTATGAGATTCATGTCTACAAAGACTCAATAATTAGAGATAGATTGCCTATGGTTGAAAAGAAAAACACATAGGCAATGCTCGGATTCCAAGATCCAATGGCGCACAGTAGAAAAGTAAATAAATAAAGGTACAAGAGCCTCCTGAAAAGGAGGCTCGCGTTTTCAGTTTTGTAAGACAGCTGTCTTAGAGATCGCGCGTAGCGCGATCTCTTTAATGACTTCGCCGGCGGAGCCGGCGAAG